>BQKN01059879.1:4965-17068 GCA_022839385.1 Asparagus kiusianus
TGTGAGGCCAGTCCATCAGATCTAATAGCGTACCGACTCCGGGATTCCGGGGCGGGGCGTTACAATTTTGCCTAGGAAAGATGATGATGATGTTGAGGGAGGATTGGAATTTTTGCAACTTAATAATACACCCTCAATAGAAGCACAAAAAGATGTGGAAAGCACCAACACTCCTGTATAAGAAGAACTCCCCAAAGCATGGAAATTCGCATCAAATCATCCAAAGGAGCAAATTATTTGGTGTCCTTCACAAGGGGTTGTCACTCGCTCAAAGGCTTTGAGTGAGTGTGGTAATCTTGCTTTTCTATCTCAATTAGAACCTAAGAAAATTAATGATGCTTTAAATGATGAATTTTGGGTTTTAGCTATGCATGATGAACTAAAAAATTTTCAAAGAAATGATGTTTGGAAACTAGTTCCTAGACTTAACAATACTAGTGTAATTGGAACAAAATGGGTTTTTAGAAACAAACTTGATGAACATGGCATTGTTACTATAAATAAAGCTCGTTTGGTTGGCCAAGGATACAATCAAGAGGAGGGCATAGATTATGATGAAACCTTTGCACCGGTTGTAAGGTTAGAATCAATTAGGATGTTTTTGGCATTTGCAAGCTTTAAAGATTTCAAATTGTTTCAAATGGATGTCAAAAGTGTCTTTTTAAATGGTTTTATAGAAGAGGAAGTATATGTTGAGCAACCACCCGGTTTTATAGATCATGCTTTTCCTAATCATGTTTACCGGGTTCAAAAAGCTTTATATGGGTTGAAACAAGCTCCTAGAGCTTGGTATGCTCGCCTCTCTAGTTTTCTTCTTGAAAATGGTTTTTCTAAAGGGAAAATTGATTGTACTCTTTTTGTGAGAAAAAGGAAAAATGATTTTATTTTAGTGCAAATATATGTTGATGATATCATTTTCGATGCTACTAATGAATCTCTACGTAAGAATTTTTCTAAAGTTATGCAAGATTATTTTGAGATGAGCATGATGGGAGAGCTCACATTCTTTCTCGGGCTCCAAGTCAAGCAAACTAAGGATGAGATATTCATTTCTCAAAGCAAGTATGCTAGAGAATTGGTGAAGAAATTCAATTTGGAGAACTCTAAGCATGCACTAACTTCCATGAGTACAAGTGTCAAGCTTGATGCGGATGATAGTGGTGAGGATGTGGACCAAAAACTATACCGAGGCATGATAGGTAGTCTTCTTTATCTCACCACTAGTAGACCCGATATCATGTTTAGTGTGTGTGCATGTGCACGTTTTCAATCTTCTCCTAAAGCATCTCATTTGATTGCTGTAAAGAGAATTATTAAATATGTTCATGGAACAATTGATCTTGGTTTGTTTTATCCAAAGAGCACTTCTTTTGATTTATATGGTTTTTGTGATGCCAACTTTGCCGGATGTAAGGTAGATCGCAAGAGTACGAGTGGAACATGCCAATTCTTAGGAAATTCTCTTATTTCTTAGGTTTCTAAGAAACAAAATTGTGTTGCTTATGTTGTGCCCAAGTTTTGTTAATGAAACAAAGCTTAGTTGACTATGATTTGAATTTTAAAAATATAAAATTCTTTTGTGGCAACACTAGTGCTATCAATATTTCAAAAAATTCGGTTTTGCATTCTAAAACCAAGCATATTGATGTGCGCCATCATTTCTTACGCGATCATGTAGAGAGACAAGATGTATCCCTTGTGTTTGTTAACACAAAATCTCAATTAGCCGATATCTTTACCAAGCCTCTTGGTGAAGATGATTTTTGTCACATAAGAAATGGTTTGGGCTTATGCACTATGTGAAAGTTCTATTTGCTTGCTTGCTTAGTTGCATTTCACATGCATTTTTGTTTATATTTTATCCTATTTTGATGGTGACAAAGGGGGAGAGAAATCTCCTCATTTGTGTACATAGTAAGGGGGAGCTCATAGATAGGGGGAGCTACTATCTATAAGCTATATTTATTTTGCTCCTATATAATGGTTGGTTGTTATCATCAAAAAGGGGGAGATTGTTAGTCCTCTTGTTTTGATGATGTTTTACAACCACACTTATCAGTACTAATTGCTTATTGAGTGATAATGTAGTTAATATATATATCAAGCATGTTAATGTCATATATGGAGGATTGGAAGGAATATACGCTATAACGATGATATCCAAAAGGGGAGGATGCATAGTGATGAAGCAACGTTTATTCAAGAACACCAAATGCATAAGAAGCTTCATCAAACTCAAGCTATATCAAGACTCAAAGAATTGTATTCTATGTATGGATATTAGCTAGTTTTTATTTTCTCTCTAGTGCTAGAATGTAGGCAAGTAGTTTAGATTTCATTTGAAGCTTTTGGGATATCACACACACGTTTTCATACTTATAATTTTGAGCGTTTTCACATAATATCAATTTTCACAAGTATGAGAACTTATTCGCAAAATTCATTTTCCAAACAATTTGTTTTTAGTGTTAAAATCATTTTACAAAGTTTCACAATTTTTAGAAGTTAATTAAATATTTTATAGATCTTTTAAGAGAGTCAAAAACAATATTTTTATATGTATTACTTTGCGGTCGACCACCATAATCGACCACACCTGTGTTCCTTTCTAAGTGGGCAGTAGAGACTTTCGCGGTCGACCGTCACGATCGACCATCAGCTCAAATTTTTCCACGGTCGACCATCACGCTCGACCGCAGAGCTCTACGGAAAATTTTGAGTTTCGAAAGTAACTCGCGGTCGACCACGAGAATTATACAGTCGACCGCCGCTCACCTCAACGGTCCTTTTTGGTACAGATTTCAGGTGACATGTATCCAAGTTTTGGGGGATTTGGATATTAGTTTAAGCTGCTATGTTTTCTCCTATTTAAACCCCCTATACCCCTTCTTCTTCAGTTGTCCCAAGCAATTGAAAAACTAGAGATTTTCTTTTACTGAGAGCCAAAAATTTCAAACCTGTTTTTCTGTGTTTTCCTGTGTTCACATCCCAGCTTCAGTGTAATCTTTCTCCTTGCCATAGGAACATTGTAAAGAGAGAGTTTTTATACCATTACTACTGTTGAGAGCTTGATCTTGTAAAGATCAACTGTGTGAGAGTGTGATCTTGTGGTGATCAACTGTGTAGTTGTGAGATCTTGTGGAGATTATTGTGTAGAAGAAGTTTTGGCTTCCAAACCGGGTTGTGTAGTGGTTTTTCCTCGAGAGTGGGGAGCGAGGACGTAGGTCAGCGGGCCGAACCTCGTTAACACATCGCGCGTCACTTGGATAACGATTTCTCACTCTATCTCCTTTACATTTGTTGTTCATTATTGTAGTGTATTGCTTGGCTTATTTTTATTGCACAATTATAGCTTTAAGACCCTAATCACCTCCCCTCTAGGGTCCAACAACCCCCACGACATTCTCCTTCTTTTTTGGATAGCCACTGGTCAGTGGTTTGATGTAGCAAAGATTATATTTGTATGGATGCGCGGAGGGTGTGATGGATTGGGTCAAGACACAGTCTGCATCACGAACTCAGCTCATTTACCCCTATTTTATCACTAGACTCTGCTATAGATTTCATGCTCCAATATTTGCAGAGGATAGGTTAGAAGTAGGGAAGGGGTTACTGTTAGACCCTAGAGGGGGGGTGATTAGGGTCTTATGCTAATCTAATCCGATTAAATGCCAATTAAAATTAATTAACAAGTGTATTCTTGCAAGATAGATATACAAAGAGTTATGTGCAAGAATATGCAATATACACAAGGTGATATATCCTATATGATAGAAATAGGTGCAAGGATATATAAACCAACACAAGATGATATATCCTACCAAAGAGATATTCAATATGATATATGCAAGGATATGTCAACTAACACAAGGGTAAACAATATGAACTAGATAGTGGATCATATAAATAATGAGCTAATGACAATGGCGATAAGAAACATAAACACAAGTATAAATAAACGCCAAAGCACACTCAAACACACAATATGATCACGGAGTTCGGACCTTCCGTCCTACGTCTCCGCTCCCCACTCCCGGGGAGAAATCCACTATCACAACCCGGTTTGGAAGCCGGAACTTCTACACACCTCACAGTGTCGGTTTTTAACGCTCACCGAACAACGTCACTCCTCACAATTTTCTTCACGGAGTTCAGTCCCCTCGACCTACGTCTCCGTTCCTCTCCTCTAGGAACTACACACTCGGTTTTCTAGCTCACCGAAAACTTTACAATCTCACAAAGTAACAAATATGAATTTGTTCTCTACAATAGATGAGAACACAATTAAAGCACAACTCAATGTTACAATCACTCACCACCCAACTATACTATGTATGTAAATACTAAAAGCTCAATGTGGGTGTGTGTAACAATGAGTAAATAAAATCAATTCAACTAAACTCAAATATAAAATCTAGCTTAAGAGCAATGATAATCAAACAATTATATAAGTATAAAGCTAGAGTTTGAGTTTAGAAAAACTTCTCTAAAACACAAAGAAGATGATGAAGAAGATTGAGAAAGAATCCCCCAATCTGCAGTAAAGCTTCCTCCTTTGTAAACAAAACCCAAACACACTTAAACCAAACTAAAACTGTTTAAACCCTTGTTTAATACTTGGTTTAAAAACTTCTTGATTAACTCTTGAAAAGACATCAGCAATGGGTATTTATACCCTCTCACAACTCAGCCAAAAACCCAAGTCAAATGACAGACAAAACCCCAAGGCAACGGTCAAAAAACTAGCCGTTAGCAGCTGACAAAACGCCCGTCGGTCGATCGGAAAAGTCATCGGTCGACCGAAAATTTCATCGGTCGACCGGACCGGTCGACCGACAGTTCTCTGTCAGCCCAGTGAACTTTTGACCTCAGGTTCGGTCGACCGGACCGGTCGACCGAATTCTGACATCCCAGAAAACAGATTTTTGACACTTTTAAATAATTTATAAAATATTCATCTGACTTCTGAAAATTATGAAATTTTGGGAAATGTTTATAAACATGATAATAAACAAGTTACAAAAAGAATTTTCCAAATTGCATTTCCCATTTGTGAAAAATCATCATTTTGCAAAATAGTTCAAAAACACGAAAACTAAATATATATGTTTTGACATTTGACATAAACCATGTTTTGAAACTTTTGTAAAATGATTTTATAGACTTAGTAAAACATGTATAAACTGATATTGAAGTCTATAAACTAATAAGACAGTATTTTCACAAAATTGCATATTATATGCAATGTTTACAAAATAGCAATAGAGTATGAAACATATAATTATATATATGAATGTAAATTTGTTTCATATCTATATAGCTAAACCAAAACATATATGTATATATATAACTATATATATACAAAAACCAAAACGTGTATGTGTGTATATAATTGAGCTTAAAGTACTAACACACATAATATAAAACCTAAACTAAATTACCCAAGCTTGATGATCTTCAACGAAGCTCTATCTTGGTATACTTGCGGATGAAGCTTGACTTGGATCTTTAACATGAATTGCAAGTCTTCAACCCGACATTTCCGCCAACCTCCATTGGATTTCATCGTTGAAGCGCAATTCCATCCATCCTCCAACAACGTTGTTTGTCTACAAAACATAGGAATGTACAAATACTAGACAAACAACATTAGTAGTAAATTGTTTGTTAAACATCATCAAAACAAGAAGGCCAACAATCTCCCCCTTTTTGATGATGACAAACAATTTACAAAAAGGAATATATGCATAAAGGAAATAAACATATACAAGATAATACACATGCATATAAATGTATACTCACAATATTTCTCCCCCTTTGACAACATCAAAAAGGGACAAAGGAATTAAGAGAGCGAAAGCTCCCCCTATCAATAAGCATAGGTGAGTATCAAACAAGAAATATATAGGGATTTGCTCCCCCTATCAAAATGCCATATAGAATATATGAAATGAAGATCATGGCAAACACATGTGAGCAAGCATAATTGAAAAATATGCTAAATATTACTCACATACAAAAGACAATGAGAACACATAAAGATGTATAACTTATGAAAGAAGTGTCTCATTACACAACAAAAAAATATATATATAAATAGATTTATCAAAAGAGAGAAATCATGAGTATCATGCAAAATATTTTCAAATGAAAATAAATCACTCAAATGAAATCATAAATTAAGATTTAAATCTAAGAATAATGTTTGATCAAAATAGAAAATTTTCTTTGTATAACTTGATCAAACCACTCATATAGAATACATTATAAGGCACGAATAGATGATCCGTAAGCACAAACATATAAATATCATCATATAAGTGAAATATAATGAATTCAAAGCAACAAGTCAAAACAAAATCTTTGACAAAAGAATTTCAAAAGAGGCAACAATATATCAAGCTCTTAAGCTTGTTCTAACCCATATAATCATTTTAGCATCCGGTAAACATGATTTGGGAATAAACACCCAATAAATCCGGAGGGTTATATAAATGCAAACCTCTCATGAAAGTAAAAACCAATAATTATGAAAACAAAAGAATTTAACCAATAAGAGGAATTGTTTTCATAAAAGTTTAAAATATATATTTTTCAAAACCAAGAATTTAACCAATAAGAGAAAAATAAGAACACTAAGAATCTTGGTTTAAAAATTAAATTTGTTTTGGTACCCAAGAGCTCTTGGTACCAAAAGATTTAGGGACATGACCCCTATCATTTAAGCTCAAAGCCCTAGGGTTATGAACCCTCTTGGGCACATATGGTGCACGAATACGGTCATAACAAAAATCGCTCAAATGTCCACTCCGATTGCAATTTGTGCAATGAAAAGGAAGCATTTGCTTATGTTGACCATTAAAAGGTGCACGGGAAACATTTGAAACATTTGCAAACATGGATGATCTTTTAAAATTATTTTGCAAATGTGAGACATTCTTAAATAAGTGTGGTCTACTTGAGAAATTTGGCAAGTTTGAACATTCTTTCAAATTATAACAAAACTTAGCCAAATGACCAACTCTACCACAAACATCACACTTAAACACATGTGGTCTATGAAAAACATTTGGCAAATGAGATTTCTTTTTCAAGTCAAAGCAAAACTTTGCCAAATGGCCAAACCGACCACATAGATCACATTTATACACACGTGCATGTTTATGATGAGCAATGAGTGCATGTGTGTGTGCAAAATGTGATGATGAAGCTTGATGAGATGCACAAGGAGGATTAAAGTGAATCTTAGTGGGGTTATGTGCATCATAGCAAAATCTAGCAAGATGGCCTTTACGACCGCAATTTGTACATTTGTAGACTTTGCTATACATGTGTGCATGATGAATAGGATGTTTAGATGTTTTAGCATGAGACTTAGCACACATGTTCATAAGCTTATCATGATTAACAATACATGTTTTAAGGGTTGAATCTAAAGATGATATGTGATTCTTAACATGATTCAACTCATCATTATGCATACAAGTATTGTTATTAGAAGTAGAACATATATAGTTATCTATAAAAGATTCCGTATCATTTTGTATGTTCTTTACTTCTAACATGGCATTATCTCTTTCATGAGTTAACTTAGCAAAGTTTGAAAGCAAAGAATCATGATCCAATTTTAATTTTTCATTGTTTTCTTTAAGGATCATATTTTCATTGGAAATAGTATCAAACTTAGAAGTTAAAGACTCATGATCGGATTTCAAATTATCATGCTTGCATTTTAAATCATTAAAATCATTTTGCAATTTTTTGTAGGCATGTAATAATTTTTCACTAGCACAAGCAAGTTCATCACTAGATAAATCATTAGTGGTTTCGAACTCGCAAACCTCACTAGGGCTGTCGCCTAGTGGCCGTGTGCATGATGCTCCACATGAACTTGAAGCCGGATCTGTAGGCATCGAAAATTGCCGATAGGTCCCCGCACACAGCTCAGTGTTAACGAGCAACGATTGAACGTCACTACCCGGTTTACAAGAGTTCAACTGACGTCGGTAAGCGCCTGAAGCGAACCGACGAACCACGTGAGCCGACAGAATCTCAGAACTACGGGGATACGGATTGACCGAAAACCCCGCGACCACCGCAATTGGGCCAACGCCCGCCATGCCCCGATCACCCCACGAATAATCCAACCATCGGGGCCTACAGAGCTCGCCGTCACGATTCCAACGCATCCGAAATCACTCAAATCCGAGCTCGGACGAAAAGTCAACGGCGGGACAACGGCGGAATACCCGGTAGCGTCTCGGATGACATGAAACACCCCGGGGGTGTCTAGAAAAATCCGAGACACCCCAAAGGTGTCTCGAAAAAACCAAGACACCCCTAGGGTGTTTCGGATTTCTTGAGACACCCCATGGGGTGTCCTTAGCCATTTCAGCCCCCCCCCCCTCGGGGGGTCGTATAAATAGGCCCTCTAGGCCTCCATTCTCTTGGCTTGGATTTTTGGAGAGGAATTTCTGGTCTTGGGTTTAACCTCGAGATCTGAAATTTCTGAGAAGAGCAGCGAAGCCCTGCCGGATCGAGGAGTGAGATTCTGCACCAGTCCCCCTTCATTCACCTCTCTCATCCTTAGTGTTGCCCATTAGCGGTGACCACTAAGAAGAGCTAGTGCCTCGTTTAACCGAGACATAAGCTTTACACTTCTGAGATCTCACGCGGATCGACGAAGTTCTGTTTCTGAATCCCACGCGGATAGACGAAACTCTGCCGGATTTTACCGGAATAGATCTTGAAGAGTCGGCGGTCCACGGATATCAACATCCCCGTCACAGGCCAACAACCCACGCAAGCGAGACCGTACCAAACCGGGCTCTCGTGTTTATTTTCGTTTAAGTTGTACCCCTTTGTTTTCATTTTATACTGTTGTAACGATCGAAGTTGTAACAGATATCAAAGTAATGAAAACAGTAACTTTTACCGGAAACAAGCTGGCGACCACAGTGGGAGCCGCCGACCTCGCTGCCGAGATCGGAGTGACGCAACCGGCCTTCAAGATCCGGGTGAATGAAGAGGTCGAGTACGAGTTCGACCAGCAGAAGTATGAAGAGTACCTCTCCTCCTCCTCCTCCAGATCTGCATCTCCGCATCAGCGCAGGAAGAACCCATCTCCAAAAAGAGCTTGCGGGATCTCCAACTCCTCAATTCAAGACCCCGCCGTCGCTGCTGCTACACTTGCACCACACAACGGCCTTGCGTCGATCAGTGTGGTCAAGAACGTAGATCCAACAGCACCAAAGGCAATGGGTGATGTTGCTCCAACTCCATCAAAAAGGGCGATCCAAAGACGTCGCCAACGCCTCGCTCAACAGCTCGCAAGGGCTAAGGAGTCGAAAGATGGAGTGCGCTATGCAGAGGATCTGAAGTCGAGGCAGCGGCAAGAGCAACGGCAAGCAATCAACCTTCCCTCCAAAACAGAAGCAAGTGAGTGGATCCGCGTCAAGAGGAACCGCTCCACGCTCGAGGAGCGAATCAAGAAGCGCCGCGCTCTACTTGCACACGCCCGACTCCTCCTAAAGAAGGCGGAAGAGATGCAGCAAGAAACGGTGGTCAAACACCGTCCAAAGGCAAATCGGTGTGGGTTCCTAAATCGACGCCAATACTTCCAGCAAAGAAGGGCAAGATTGTCGCCCAGAGTTCAACCAAATCAGAGCCTACTCCTCCTGTACCGGCACCCTCAACAGGGCCAGGTAAAAAAGGGGATCATTCAAGATCCCAGGTTCCTTTGACGAGTCGCCTCGGTCCCTTACCGGAGAACCGAGGAAGAATACCTGTCAAAGAACGGCTGGGACCATTGAAAGGTCCCCAAGTTAAAAACCAGACCGGGGGTCGAATCAATCCCCCCAAGAAAGATGAAGAAGGGAAAGCCCCTATCACCGACCGCACTGAGTTGCGAGTCGAACTAAAAGAGCCCGTTCGATTTCTACGCTCCCAAAAGCGTAAAATTAAACGGGCCACTCTTGAAAAATCTAACCAATTTTTGCATTCCCAAAGGGAAACACACTCGTCTGAGGATGAGCGTGTTATACCGAGGGACATCCACCAGCACTCCGTAGGTTGCTCCAGCTATCAAGCTGATGAGCTGTACTACAGGGCTGGGGGTGTGGAAAAATCTCGAAAGAGGTACATGCAGGATATGGAGTCCCACTGCCCGTGTGCCAACATTATCAAGGCAGTGCTGTCCGAGTGTTGCTGTGCTCAAACCCCAACAAGAATCTCGATGTTCGAGAGACTCTCCAAGCCGAAGCGTTTCCACAAGAAGAAACCGCTCCACCGAGAGGATGAATACTCGAAAGTGTCAGTCAACATGACCGGCAGAGGGGGATCAACACCACGTCTCAACTTGGATCAGCTTGCCGAGGCATCCCGATGCATGACATGGTTGCGGTCGGGAACCATCAAACGAAACAATTACCCAAGAGTACACAAGGGACTTTCCCTAGAAGAGGAGGAATCCGATGCTGATTCTGATACCTGCTCCGCCGTCGCATCCGACGACACAACTTCAAGTGCGGGCCGACCTTACGAATCGCTCATGATCAGTGCCGAACAGGTGTCGAAGATACTTGAAGAAGCCCTGGCCAAGTAAAAGGAGAGCTTCAAATTTGAAATGGAGATGGCCATGCAGCGAATGAGGGAGATGCACGATCAACAGATCGCGGCGATGACGGCTCACCAAGGAGAACCGAGTCAACGCAATCCAGAGGAGCATGAACGGGAAGGGGATAATGTCAACGTCCCTCCTGTCAACACCAGCAACGGGGGTGGTCCCGCAGAAGATAATGCCCAAGAGGACCACGCCCCCTCTCCCAGAAGCCACTCGAAAACCGAGACAAGTGAGGACAGGAAGATGAAAGACTTGGAGAGCAAGATCAATGCATTGATGAATGCTCAGGAGGTAAAAAGATCCGGTATACCCTGCCCATATCCGAGGGAGTGGGAATCGATCCCATATCCGGCAAAGTTTAATTTAATTAACTTTACGCCGTTTGATGGGAAGGGTTCCCCTACCCAACATTTAATCTATTTCAAGTCTCATTTAGGAATCATTTCCGGAAATGAGCCCCTCATGGTGCGGTCGTTCGTCGGCACTCTTCGCGGGGCTGCCTTCGATTGGTACCGCCGTCTCAAGCCTGGGAGCATCAACGGCTGGGATGACATGGAGGACATGTTCCTAACAAATTTCTTTGATGATGACACCGAGGTTTCAATCGGCACGCTGTTCGATGAAAAGCAAAAGAACGGCGAGACGGTTGAAAACTTCGTGAAGAGGTTCCGGAACAAAGCTATGAATTGCAGGGATCCGGTCAGTGAGGATTTCATCCTTGAGACTTGCCACAACAATTTGACGCTCGACATCCTTGAAGCCATGGGAATGGCGCCATCTAAAACCTGGAAGGATTTGAAGATGCGTGGAGAGCGAGCTGAACGATTCCTCAAGAGGAAAAAGGCAGAAAGGGGACAAATACCCAATAATGCCCCGCAACCAAATTTTACCCCCAAGGGTAAAGGGAAGGCGCATGCGAATGCGGTGGTCGCAAATCAAGTCTTTGAAGTGCAAGCATAACCGCAACAACCGCAACAGCCACAGCAGTCGCAGCAGCAGCAACAGAGGGCGCCTCAACAACCTAGGTGGCAGCAACAGCCCCAGAAGCAAAAGGTTGGGGAGCCGAGGTTCCCAAAGGTCTACTCATTCAAAGAGGATGAAATCCCGGGTATTTTCAAATACCTCGTGGAGAACAACAAGATCAAGCTGCCGCCAATTCAGGATCAGGAAGATGCCAAGAGGGTCAACGATCCGAAATACTGCGCATTCCACCGAGCAGTGCACCATCCTACCAAGGTGTGCTACGCTCTCAAGGACAAGATTCAGGCCCTGATCGATGTTGGGGTCATCACTATGAAACAGCCCAAAGAGAAGAAGGTGGGTGCGAACACCGTATCCATTAGCTTTGGATCTGTTCCCCTCGAGTTGGTTCCAACACGAGTCAGTGATCAAAGCGGCGGTGAAGACAGTGAACGATGATCCACACCAGCAGCGCCAGAAAGGGCTTGTGCCGCACACAGCCCCAAATGGCGAAATCTTGTG
>BQKN01059879.1:32068-61062 GCA_022839385.1 Asparagus kiusianus
GACAGCGCGTTGCAGCAAAAAGTCAACACGTAGCGACGAAAGTCAACACGTGACGACGAAAGTCAACCCAAGCGGTTCAAAACCCTAAGGTAGACGCCGGTCAATGCGTAGCCCTAGGTCAACGCCGGACATCGCGTTGCGACAAAAGTCAACACGTGGCGACGAAAGTCAACACGTGACGACGAAAGTCAACCCAAGCAGTTCAAAACCCTAAGGTAGACGCCGGTCAATGCGTAACCTTAGGTCAACGCCGGACAGCGCGTTGCAGCAAAAAGTCAACACGCAGCGGCGAAAGTCAACACGTAGCGACGAAAGTCAACACGTAACGACGAAAGTCAACCCATGCGGTTCAAAACCCTAAGGGCGAACGCCGGTCAACGCGTAACCCTAGGTCAACGCCAAATCGGTGCGTTGCGACAAAAAGTCAACCCCCAGTGATCCGAAACTCCAGGTCAACACGATGTGACAGGGATAGTAAGTTCAAAAGTCAACCGAATGACATGAGCCAAACTCAACTCACCAGCTGTAGACTCGAGACTCTAACGACGGCCAGGCGATAAACGCAGCGCCGGAGCAACTTCGGTTATTCGACAAAGCACCGGATAAACCGAAAATCGAAGGAGCCGAGAGTTGAAGCGACCCACAGGTCCCTTAGGCCGACTGAAGGCTGGACCAATCATATCCAAAGTATTCCGGTCTCTTCTATAAAGGAAACGAGTCCGAAACACTTTGGAGGGGGTATCTGTAGGCATCGAAAATTGCCGATAGGTCCCCGCACACAGCTCAGTGTTAACGAGCAACGATTGAACGTCACTACCCGGTTTACAAGAGTTCAACTGACGTCGGTAAGCGCCTGAAGCGAACCGACGAACCACGTGAGCCGACAGAATCTCAGAACTACGGGGATACGGATTGACCGAAAACCCCGCGACCACCGCAATTGGGCCAACGCCCGCCATGCCCCGATCACCCCACGAATAATCCAACCATCGGGGCCTACAGAGCTCGCCGTCACGATTCCAACGCATCCGAAATCACTCAAATCTGAGCTCGGACGAAAAGTCAACGGCGGGACAACGGCGGAATACCCGGTAGCGTCTCGGATGACATGAAACACCCCGGGGGTGTCTAGGAAAATCCGAGACACCCAAGGGGTGTCTCGGATTTCTTGAGACACCCCATGGGGTGTCCTTAGCCATTTCAGCCCCCCCCCTCCTTGTTTCCTATAAATAGGCCCTCTAGGCCTCCATTCTCTTGGCTTGGATTTTTGGAGAGGAATTTCTGGTCTTGGGTTTAACCTCGAGATCTGAAATTTCTGAGAAGAGCAGCGAAGCCCTGCCGGATCGAGGAGTGAGATTCTGCACCAGTCCCCCTTCATTCACCTCTCTCATCCTTAGTGTTGCCCATTAGCGGTGACCACTAAGAAGAGCTAGTGCCTCGTTTAACCGAGACATAAGCTTTACACTTCTGAGATCTCACGCGGATCGACGAAGTTCTGTTTCTGAATCCCACGCGGATAGACGAAACTCTGCCGGATTTTACCGGAATAGATCTTGAAGAGTCGGCGGTCCACGGATATCAACATCCCCGTCACAGGCCAACAACCCACGCAAGCGAGACCGTACCAAACCGGGCTCTCGTGTTTATTTTCGTTTAAGTTGTACCCCTTTGTTTTCATTTTATACTGTTGTAACGATCGAAGTTGTAACAGATATCAAAATAATGAAAACAGCAACTTTTACCGGAAACAGGATCCTCCAAAGCTTGTCGGATCGCCTCCAAGTCCCCTTGATGTGCTTCTATAAATTTCCAAAGTTTGTAAGCACTATCAAAATAAACAAGCTTGTTAGAAATAGAAGAATCAAGTGCATAAAGTATATATTCTAACACAACTTTATTCATAGTAAACAATCTTTTATCATTTCTACTCCACTTGGATTTCTCCATAGTGGGTACAATATAAGCATTGTCAATAATTCCCCATAACTCAATATTTTTCGATTGCACGAAAAGTTTAAATCTAGTAGCCCATTGTGCATAGGGAAAATTAATGAATTTAGGAGCAACATTAGATTCATAGCCTAACAAAAGTGCATGCTTCATGACCATGATAAGTATATATATGTGCAAGCAAGACAAATATAATCAAAACAAGATTAGCACAAAAAGATAACTTGGATCTTTAACTCAAGGTGGTTAGACCTTAAATCAAAGAGCACCAAGCTCTGATACCAAATGTTAGACCCTAGAGGGGGGGGGTGATTAGGGTCTTATGCTAATCTAATCCGATTAAATGCCAATTAAAATTAATTAACAAGTGTATTCTTGCAAGATAGATATACAAAGAGTTATGTGCAAGAATATGCAATATACACAAGGTGATATATCCTATATGATAGAAATAGGTGCAAGGATATATAAACCAACACAAGATGATATATCCTACCAAAGAGATATTCAATATGATATATGCAAGGATATGTCAACTAACACAAGGGTAAACAATATGAACTAGATAGTGGATCATATAAATAATGAGCTAATGACAATGGCGATAAGAAACATAAACACAAGTATAAATAAACGCCAAAGCACACTCAAACACACAATATGATCACGGAGTTCGGACCTTCCGTCCTACGTCTCCGCTCCCCACTCCCGGGGAGAAATCCACTATCACAACCCGGTTTGGAAGCCGGAACTTCTACACACCTCACAGTGTCGGTTTTCAACGCTCACCGAACAACGTCACTCCTCACAATTTTCTTCACGGAGTTCAGTCCCCTCGACCTACGTCTCCGTTCCTCTCCTCTAGGAACTACACACTCGGTTTTCTAGCTCACCGAAAACTTTACAATCTCACAAAGTAACAAATATGAATTTGTTCTCTACAATAGATGAGAACACAATTAAAGCACAACTCAATGTTACAATCACTCACCACCCAACTATACTATGTATGTAAATACTAAAAGCTCAATGTGGGTGTGTGTAACAATGAGTAAATAAAATCAATTCAACTAAACTCAAATATAAAATCTAGCTTAAGAGCAATGATAATCAAACAATTATATAAGTATAAAGCTAGAGTTTGAGTTTAGAAAAACTTCTCTAAAACACAAAGAAGATGATGAAGAAGATTGAGAAAGAATCCCCCAATCTGCAGTAAAGCTTCCTCCTTTGTAAACAAAACCCAAACACACTTAAACCAAACTAAAACTGTTTAAACCCTTGTTTAATACTTGGTTTAAAAACTTCTTGATTAACTCTTGAAAAGACATCAGCAATGGGTATTTATACCCTCTCACAACTCAGCCAAAAACCCAAGTCAAATGACAGACAAAACCCCAAGGCAACGGTCAAAAAACTAGCCGTTAGCAGCTGACAAAACGCCCGTCGGTCGACCGGAAAAGTCATCGGTCGACCAAAAATTTCATCGGTCGACCGGACCGGTCGACCGACAGTTCTCTGTCAGCCCAGTGAACTTTTGACCTCAGGTTCGGTCGACCGGACCGGTCGACCGAATTCTGACATCCCAGAAAACAGATTTTTGACACTTTTAAATAATTTATAAAATATTCATTTGACTTCTGAAAATTATGAAATTTTGGGAAATGTTTATAAACAAGATAATAAACAAGTTACAAAAAGAATTTTCCAAATTGCATTTCCCATTTGTGAAAAATCATCATTTTGCAAAATAGTTCAAAAACACGAAAACTAAATATATATGTTTTGACATTTGACATAAACCATGTTTTGAAACTTTTGTAAAATGATTTTATAGACTTAGTAAAACATGTATAAACTGATATTGAAGTCTATAAACTAATAAGACAGTATTTTCACAAAATTGCATATTATATGCAATGTTTACAAAAACGCAATAGAGTATGAAACATATAATTATATATATGAATGTAAATTTGTTTCATATCTATATAGCTAAACCAAAACATATATGTATATATATAACTATATATATACAAAAACCAAAACGTGTATGTGTGTATATAATTGAGCTTAAAGTACTAACACACATAATATAAAACCTAAACTAAATTACCCAAGCTTGATGATCTTCAACGAAGCTCTATCTTGGTATACTTGCGGATGAAGCTTGACTTGGATCTTTAACATGAATTGCAAGTCTTCAACCCGACATTTCCGCCAACCTCCATTGGATTTCATCGTTGAAGCGCAATTCCATCCATCCTCCAACAACGTTGTTTGTCTACAAAACATAGGAATGTACAAATACTAGACAAACAACATTAGTAGTAAATTGTTTGTTAAACATCATCAAAACAAGAAGGCCAACAGTTACTAAATGATCAGACTATGAGGAGGAGCATTTCAGGGCGAGATCAGTCCGGTCCTTCAGGTAGAGAGCCTCCTCAGCAGCAGTCAGATACACATGACCCCATTCGAGAGGAGATGGATAGGATGCAGAGTCGTATGGACAGGATGCAAATTCAGATGCACAGGATGTAGCGTCAGATGCACGAGATGCATGGTCAGATAGACTACTCAACCGAGACCTTAGCATATTTGGCGAGAGGATGGCAGAGAGAACATGGACATACAAATGGACATCCACCTGAGCTTCATAGTTTTATCACACCATTTCAGCTTGATGATTTCCCAGGAGAGGATGAGGCAGGACCGAGTTCAGCAGCGGCCGCTGATGATGTGGATGATGATCTATCAAGAGATGAGCAGTGAGAGATGTTCTTTTTATTTACCTAGTCTTTGATTTTAATTTCAGCATGTACTTATTAAACTGTGATATTTTGGATAGTATTTGCCTTGAGGACAATGCGAATTCTAGGTATGGGGGTGTAAGCTACTTAGCTATTTCTTTGTAGTTTTTTTTATAGCATTAGTCTTTTGTTAGTTTTAGTAAAAAAAATATAAAAATATTATCACTTGCCAAATTAATAGAGTTAAGTAATAATTGATCTAATTGATAGATTTTAAATTTTCTAATTCCTAGTTAGTGATATAATCAAGTTCACCTTTTATGATAACTCCAAATAAATTTCTTAAGAAATGATTTTTCAAGTAGTATACTTTACTTAAGCCTTACTTTAGACTTTTAATTAAAAATAATAAAATTTTTGCATGCTTAACTTAGAGTTGAAAATATTTTTTCAAGTTATCTTGATTTACACATTTTTTCAGACTATATATACTTACACACATATATATATTTAAAAAAACTAACCTTATAAAAGAAGAGTGCAAAAAATGGGCACAAAAAAAACTCTTAAATTCAAGGTGATTTTATCTTATAAAGCCTAAGTTGACCGAGTAATTAAGCATAATGAGTATCTTTATACTTAATGACCTAAGCCTAATTGGGTTAGGATTCATTGGCCAAAACTCGTTAAATGGTTACTTAGAAAGCCCGTTAAAATAGAAAATAATCACCAAGAATTAGAGAGTGAAGAAAAAATATATACATATATATCTATAACACTAACCATTTTTTTTATATATTGTTATTTTGTATATATGGTATTGAAAAACAATTTTTGATCAAGAGACTTGAAAGTTATTTAAAACAAAGAGTTAGCATGTTCTTTTCAAGTCTTTTAAATTAAATCTCTAAGATTTGACTTGGTTTTGTATTGCTATAATGAAAAAGATTTTCTAAGAGATTTACATTGGAGTTATATATAAAAATGTTTTCTTGATTATTAACTAGCTTCAATTAGAATTTCTAAATATATCAAATAAAATTAGTTATTTACTGACTTATTTAACTTGGCAAGTTGACCAAATTTTATGGGTATATTTACTGTAAACTCTCACGAGACTACAACTCGTCCACTAGGATAACCTAGGGGTTTAAAGGCTTGTTGTATACGCTAAATACAACCACGATTCCTGCGAAAGTGAGTTAGGATTTTTTCATTTTCTTTGCTAGAGGACTAGCAAAAGTTTAGCTATGGGGTATTTGATAATCATATTTTATTACAATTTTATACCATCGTTATCTATTTTATATGAATAAATATGTCACTAATAATTATTTTTATCTTTAAATGCAGGTTAATAAAGAATAATTTCAAAAATCCCATCTCTCATCAAAAGCCCTTAATTTAATGAAGAAATGAAGCAAAGAAGCCCATTGGAAAATCAATTGCCAAATTATCCAAAAGCCCAAACTAAAAAGAAGAATTAAAGCTCAAAATGTCAGAGGCCCAAGCCCAAAAACCAAACACAAGAAGAAGCTGCAGGCTGAAAAAGGAAAGAAGCAGCCATCGATAAGCACATCGATGGGCACATCGATAAGCCTATCGATGCGCCTATCGATACCCGCATCGATACGCTTATTGATAGATACGATATTCTATTACAGATCAAAGGCTAAAATTTGTTGGTTTTGGATAAGATTTCAATCCAATGGCTCTCATTCATTGATGTTTACTATAAATAGGGGTAGAGAGTGAGGGGTTAGGGGAGTGAAAAAATTTATAACTCCATTTGTAGAGGAGGGTTACTCTTAATTAAGAAGACATTCTAAATTTATAACTTTTGTTACAATTAATAAAAAGAATATTTCTCCACTTTAAATTTTTCTTTTCTCCTCTTTGTTGAATGATAAGGATGGAGATGAAGAGAAAGTTGAAGGTTTGTATTTCTTTTACTTCTCTCTTTTATTTCTTTTTAGTAATTTCTTTATTATTGCTTATTAGTTAGATTCACATTCATGCTTGTAGTGTAGATTTATTTTCTTGTCTTTTTATTTCTTTTTGTACTTTAATTTGTAGAGTAGATTTATTTTCATGTATTTAATTTTTGTAATTTATTTTATAGTTTAGATTTTAATTCTTTATAGTTAGATTTATTTTCATAGTTTAGATTTTTATTTTCTTTTTATTTTTGTAATTAGTTCTTTTTCTTCTTGCTTTTATTACTTAAGATGTGAAATTAATTCTTATAGGAATCTTAGAATTGTATGAAATTAGTCTAATTTCTTTTATATTATATGAATTATTCTCTTGCACTTAAAATATTTATGTTTAGGATAATCAACTAGAGAACTAATCGGTAGAAGAAGAATTTGATAATCTATGCTTATCTTATATGGTTTGATAGGTTATGCTTATGAATTCTAGGTTTACTATCTTGTTGTTATTCTTATCATGAATTATAATTTTGACTTAGATGATAATTTGATAGGTTATACTATCCTTAAATAGTTTGATAGTCTATACTTAATAAATGTAAATTGAAATATGACAAAAAGAGAATAGTTTATATTTAATAATTGAGATTAACTAGTTTATTCAATTCTAGATTTCTCATGTCTTTAATTGAACCATCCATCTTTTGTTTTCTTGATTTTTCTCTTCTTATTCTTGCTTTTTATTCTATTCTTTGATGCTTACTTCTCTTCGCTCAAATTCAATTTATTGTTACTTGCATATATTCAAAACAATCACTCATCATATCTCTCTACATAATCACACTTATTCTTTAATCCTATTTTTGTCACGCACAAAATATAAGAACCAATTCTAATAATCTCTTAAAATCACCTTCCTCGTATGATCAATAACTTTTTATACTATAACTTGATCAATTGTGCACTTACAATTTTGATACATATTATGCCGCATCACTTACTCTCACAGTATCACAATCGCACGATCCAATATATATTGTATGAAATACTAAAAGCTCAAATAGGGATGTGTATTATAAAATGAGTACAAATAAAATCTAACTCAAAAAGAACAAGCAATAAAATAAATATAAAATTCAAGAATAGAATGCTAGATAATTGAGTTAGGGAAACTTCTCTATAAACACAAAGAGTAGATGATGAAAGATTAAGGATGAATTCCTCAACTAAGGATGTAAGCTCCTCTTTCTGAAAACCAAAAACCAAACTTGAAACAAACTTAATCAAACTTTAAAACTCTTTTAAAACTTGTTTAAAACATTCTTGGGTGGTTCAAAATAGTTAATGCAAAAGGGTATTTATAGGCTTGAAGAAACCAGCCCAAGAATCCAACCAAATTTCACAAAAACATTAAAATAATTATGAGTTGGAAACTAGCTGTTACTATGCAAACGGCTAGTTATAAGTTGACTTAACAGAGCATACAAGTCGTCTTGGCAGAGGAAAATAATATACAGAAAAACAGTCTATAAGTTGACTTATGACTGACTTACTACAAGGCAACTTACATTGCTTGACAAGTCGACTTGGCTGAAAAAAATTCACATTCCAAGACAGTTCATAAGTTGACTTATTAGTACTGATAAGTCGACTTATGAACATGCACAGAGCCTGTGCATGTCCAAAATCTGACTTTTGAGAGGCTTTAAAAAATAGTAAATAATTTCCAACAAGTGTAAAACTTTAGGAAAAATTTATAAACATGAATACAAACATGTTGGAAAAAGTATTTTTCTATTTGCACTTACCATTTGTAATAATCATTGTATTATGCAAAAGCACTAAAATACGTATTTAAGTAAACATGTGATTTTTGATTTTTGACTCAAAACAACTTTTGAAAACTTATGGAATATTTCTATGGACATAATAAAAGATGTTTATAATGTATATATAGTCCAAAACATATTAACATAGAATTTGCATAAAAGTACCTATGTTTTGAGAAAATCACAAATATATATGTGTGTGTGTATATTGAGCTTAAAGAATTGCACACAATATATAAAATCTATACTAAGTATACCAAGAGCGAATGATATGAAGCTTGAACTTGATTGGTGACTTGTTTTGCATAGGCTTCAACATCAATGTAGCTCATTTTCCTATGTATACTAAACAACACAAAACGAAATACTAAAAATAATATTAGTCATAAATTGTTTGTTAAATCATCATCTAAACAAGAAGACCAACAAGAGCATCCGAGGCTCTATTCCAGATTTCCCAAAGGTGAAAGACTACTTGTAAGCCATTGAGGAACAATTTGTTAGCTTCGATAAAGCTTTGGCCAACACCTTGATGAAAAGGCTTTTAAGTAAAATATTCAACAACTCTATGAGTGTGTGAGCACATTATGAAAATGAGGGACATCGCTGCTCAACTCAAGTCCCTTGAGATAGAAATTTTTGAGTCATTTCTAGTGTATTTTATTTTGAACTCTCTCCCTTCTGAACGTGGACCATTTAAAATTTCTTACAACACACATAAGGAAAAATGGTTTGTGAATGAATTGTTGACCATGTGTGTTCAGGAGAAAGAGAGACTAAAGCATGAAAAGTCTGAAAGTGCTTATTTGGCTACTCATAATAAATGAAACACTAGGAAGATCAATTATGCTCAACAAAGAAAGAGCAAGCAAAATGTGCCAATAAATAAATATGACGATAAGAATAAATGCTTCTTCTGCAAAAAGGCTAGGCATAGGAAGAAAGATTGTATTAAGTACAAAAAATGGCTTGTAAAGAAAGGTAATTTCATCTCTTTTGTGTGTCTTGAATCCTTTTTTGCTGAAGTTCCATACAATTCATGGTGGATTGATTCTGGTTCTACAATCCATATTGTCAATACCATGCAGGGCTTCTCAATATAAGGAAGCCGAAGGGAAATGAACAATGCATCTATTCAGGAAACCGGACGCGTTCACAACTCGAGGATGTGGGAATCTTAAGACTGATTTTGAAGACAAATTTTATATTGGATTTAGAAAATATCTTTTATGTTTCAGAATTCTCTAGAAATTTAATTTTAATTTTGAAATTAGTTTCTGTTGGTTATGGTTTTCATTTTGAAGGAACATATTTTGATATTTTTTTGAATGAAGTTCATGTCGGTGGTGGAACCTTAATTGATAATTCATATAAATTTGATCTGGATCCCACGTTTGAATCGACTTATTTAAATATGCATGTTGATGTTGGCATAAAGCGGAAATTTATTAATGAAAACTCTTCGATCTTATGGCAAAGTAGATCGGGACATATGTCCATAGAGCGAATTAAGATATTAGTAAACGATTGAGTTTTAAAAACTCTTGATTTGTCTATTTTTTTACTCATGTTGATTGCATTAAGGGAATGCTAACTAACAAGTCCACTAAAGGTGCCAAGAGGAGTTCTAGTATTTGTGAAATCATACACACTGATATCTGTGGACATTTTACTACTCCTTGCCTAAATGGTCAAAGATATTTTATCTCATTTATTAATGATCATACTAGATATATGTATCTTTATTTCCTTTTTGACAAAGCAATGGCGTTAGATGCCTTCAAGATCTATAAGGCAGAGGTAGAGAAACAAAATGATAAAAAGATTATAATTATAAGATCAGACAGAGTTGGAGAGTACTATGGCAGGGATACAGAAAAGGGACAAATGTCAGGTCCATTTGCAAAATTCCTCTAAGAAAAGGGCATCATTGCCCAATATACAATTGTGACACCCTAAGGTTTATACGAGGCTACAATTCAAGAAAAAATTCGGATTGTCAAACATGCCAAGCACCAACACTATGCTACGACATGTTTCACCATCATAATCACTACCTCTCTACTAGAATCATCAAATAGGTGAAGGTAAAAAATAGGAAAATAATGGAAATAGTACAAGAATAAAATATACACAGAAGAAGTATATGAGAAATAATTAATAAATGAGCCCAACTAAAATAGAATAAGAATATCTCTAAACTGTAGCAAATATACCATGTGTAAAACCCCGTAATTTTGAATGATTGTGAAATATAATAATAAAAATATTATATCATGATAAATAATGTTTATTGATATTTGAATATTCTAGGAATTAATTTGAGATCAACTCGATACATATATATGAGTATATGAGCGCAAATGCACAAAACATGCACGAGAAAAATCTGGGAAAAATGACCAGTTAAGAGTTTATAGATTTTACACTATGATGCACTTAGAATCTGGGAAAACTCAAAATACCAAAGTTGTATATCTTTTCAACATATTTTCAACAAATCTTTAATCACCTTATTCTGAGATCGAATGAGAAAGTTATGGCCAAAATACCGAAGGTCATTTTCCTAGTCAGATTAGGATTCCTGGTTCGGGTCAAACGGGTTTAGTTCGGGTTTGCATATATATAATCATGTGTTTTTACAAAAATTTACATCATTATATCAGAGTTTCAAACCCTAGTAGCCCCTCTTCTTCTCTCAGAATCCTTAGCCCTAAAGTTAAGAATTTTGAGAGCTTTGTGAAGCAAATATCGACACGGGCGAGATCATCGACGTGTAGCAAGGAGAAAACAGGCTGTTTGCACTTCTAATTGCTTGCTGGATATCTTAGAGGCTTAGAACAACATTTTAGGCAAGATTATCTTCATCTAAACCCTTCCCCATAGTTAAATAACTAGTTAGATGTTTAATATGATGTTGAATATGTGTTTTCATTCTTTAATCTTAACATGAGGCGATAAAACTTAGATTTTTGATGTTGAAAGTTAACCCAATGCTAAGTTAGTAATATGTTATTTCTATTTATGATAGTATCATGATCATGATCATTAGGGTTATTCATAATTTCATTTATATATGAGAAATTTAAGAGATGTACTAAATAAATATTTTCTGTAGAAAACTACAGCAATTGTATCATATTTAACTGAGATTTCTAAATAGAAAATAAACTCCAAATTTAACTAAACTAATGACAAATGAAAGATATATGTATCTACTTTCTAAAACAGAAAACTAATCTTAAAAATCATTTGTATAGAGAAAGATATAATCTTTTTACTAACAACATATCCTGTAGAAAACGGCTGCACATATATAATGTTTAACTAGAGATTTGGGATAACAAATAAACTCCAAATTGAACCAAACTTATATTATTTGAAATATGTGTGAATCTAGTTTTCAAAACAGAAAACCATTTGTAAAAATAGTTTTCCTAGAGAAAGATATGCTTGTTTTACTAATAGATGTCACGT
This sequence comes from Asparagus kiusianus, assembly GCA_022839385.1. NCBI lineage: Eukaryota > Viridiplantae > Streptophyta > Magnoliopsida > Asparagales > Asparagaceae > Asparagus > Asparagus kiusianus. The sequence goes on from BQKN01059879.1 coordinate 44,012, forward strand.
CTATTTTTCTTGCTCGTTTTGTGGAGCTGTGTTGCGCCGTTTTGAGGTGCGTTCGCGAAGTTTTGAGCCGCTTGATGTTATACGTATAGTCATGAATATGTTATGTTATACATTTAAGAATCCCAAGGGGATTATGATAAATTTTGATTTGATCATATTTGAATTAGATATATTTCATATACATGTTGGATGTCGTTGATGAACACAGCTTAGTACTATATGGGATAGTGCGTCGACACACCAGATATATATGGTTTATACATGAGGTAACTATCATTGATGAGCATAGCTCAGTATTATATGGGATAGTGCATCGACATGCCAGAGGTACAAAGATTTATATGAGGTGGATATCGTTAATGAGCTCAGTTCAGTACTACATGAGGTAGTGCGCCGATATTCCACATGTACAGGCCATTGAGTCGGATTTTAGGAGGCTTGATCTAGCCGTCCGTCCCGTACTAGTGTACGATGAGGCTCGTGAACCGTATTTCTAGGATGCCTATTTGGTAGTCCATCCCGCACTCATGTTATGCACTGAGATCGTGATGAGACTAATGAGTCGTGTACACAGTTCAGGATACCTATAGGATAGTCCGTCACACTGAGATAATTACTTGATAGCCTAAGTATGAAAGATGCTGATTATAAATACGACCTATCTATGAACTATATAACTGAGATACGTTACTTTTGAAAGTATACAAAATTATGTGTTGGTATTTTATTCTATCTCTCCAATGATTGTGGAAGATATTATAAATACGATGTGTTGATATCTTATTTCTTTTACTGTCTTTTTTTTCTTAGTTGGGATCAATGATTAGAGATTCACAATTTGAGACTTATGGTATATACCTGAGGGTTTTCTTGTTTGGATTATTTCGCTCGACGTACCAGTCTCGTGTTATGGATCTCTAATTATTGGTTTCATTAGATTGTTTATTCTTATTTCGGTATTAATATTTAGATGTTTACGATTCGGCACATACGGTATATACATGAGGGTTTCCTTATTTGGATTATTTCACTCGACGTACTACGTCTCATTTTGTAGGTGTGTGAATATTAATTCCGCTAGATACGGGGAAAATGATATAGGTAGACTATGCTTAATAGATAGAGCCTCCACTCTATCCTAGCAGCCCTTCCTCTAAGGGCAGATAGGGGTAATCTTACTATAGTGCTCTGACGCTCTTGTTGTTATTTCTTTTTCTTTTAAAAATACCCTTTCAGGTAGCTCGGAGTTCCGGAGAGCCTCAGGATGACGGAGTTCTTGCATAGTCGCCGTCCCGAGAAATTTATTAGAGGCTCCACTGTAGTTTTAAATTTTATTCATACTTAGAGTTTAGTTTCATTTTGTAAAGGCAATGTGCCTTAATTCGACTTTCCGTTTTGATTCATGTTGAGACATCGTATGTTATTTCAGACTCCATATGTATTTCAGTTAATTTCCAGTTGAGACATGACCTTTATTTATGAGATATCATCCTCTTTATCATGTCTATTATTATTGTTCTACTTCTTTGCCTGTTTTGTACCTACGCTTTTATTTGATCCCACTAGAGGATATTACTGTGATTGGTGAAACTTGTTGTTGTACAGTGTGGGTACATGGCTGGTTTGACATCTCTGGGTTCACATTGGACTGCAGCCATGTATGAAAACAGGGGCGTCACAGTTGGTATCAGAGCTCTAGTTCCAGTATCCTTAGGATCATCCTGTGTCGAGTCGTGGAGCTAGTATAGAGTTTCCTAGGAATCATGTATAGAGTCTGCTAGGAATTCCTAGAATGAGTGAGGACGTTATATACGTATATTCAAAAATTTACAAAAATAATTTTTTGGTGACAACTACCTTTCTTTGATTGAAAAGTAAATGCATGAATGATAAGTGATACGATTTTTCCTATTGGTATATGTTATGTTATTCATGATTGGGATCTCACTTACTGTGTCAAATAAGCTCTCCTCTTGGTATTATAAACATTGGAACGAGGACGTGGTCGAGGTAAAGCTTGTACCCGGAGAGCTGGGCAAGTAGAGTCCGAGCCGCAGTAGGCTCCAAAGTATCTTATCGACTTAGTAATACCAATTACATAAGCAGAGACTAGCAACACTCGAGGAGTGAGTAACAAGCCAAATTTTACTCTCTGAAGTTCCACCACCAGTTGTACCAGCCGTACCAATTGAAGAGGTAATACCGAAGGTCTCACCATCGCCACATCCAGCTATTAATAGAGTCGCAGAATAGGAAGCTTGGCTTAGTAAGATTGAGGATGATATTAGAAGTTAGGAGTACAAAAATTTTAGGGCACATCGGATCAGTTACAACCTATAAATAGAGGAAATATGTGGGAAATACTTTTAGATTTACTTAACGCCGACTCAGTGCGGAAACAGAGGCTGGCAGCTTTTAGCCTAAAGGGTGATGCAGGAGGATGGTATAGGCTTCAAGTTCACTCCGGATCATCGGATGGCCCTCACTTGGGAGGATTTCGTGTATTTCTTTGACAAGCAGTACATCTCTTCCGTGGCACGAGCTGGGAAAGAGGTAGAGTTATCTAAGCTAGAGCAGGGAGATATGTTTGTGACTGACTATGAGAGCCGATTTATGAGTCTTCTACATTTTACGGGCATGTGGCAGTCAGGAGAGCGCCAAGCGTAGATGTTTCTTATGGGACTTCACCCAAGTCTTCACCGTTACCTAGTTTCCAGAAGATTCCATTCAGTCCAAGAGGTCGCAGATGCAGCTATATCGCAGGAGACAGAGACTGCGATGTTCCAGAAGAACAAGGAGGGCAACAACAAGTCTGGACAGCAGAATGACAAGGGCAAGGGCAAGAGACCTTTTTCCGAACTAGGAGGACCCCAACAATGGGGTAAGTACTTTCATCACCATCAGCAGGGCAAGTTTAAGAAGGGAGCACAACATGACTCGAGAGAACCACGCAGCGCAAGATTTAGGGTGCATGCTATAACTGCAACAAGATCGGGCATAAGGCCAAGGACTATCGTAGTGCGCCAGCAGGAGGCTAGCAGGGTAGAGGCCAGGGCCAGAAGCAGAATCGAGGACACGGTCAGTAGCAGAACCGTGGTCAGGGTCAGTATCAGTAGGGTCGTGGTTACGGCCATTAGCCGCAACAGAGGATTGAGGCACCGCCAGCTGTTCCTAGGATTGAGGGGCTAGTAGGCCAGATTCGTGCGATTCAAGATAGTCCCGAGGGACAGATAGTCAAGTATACTCCACCATTGACATTTCAGCAGTCTCCATCCACTGGCAGAGTTTATGTAATCGTACCACGTGATCATGGTCCGAGCGGAGCTATAGTAGAAGGTACTTTCTTAGTAAACTCTTTTCTAGCTCGGATCCTGTTCGATTCCGAAGCTTCCCATTCTTTTATATCTCATGCCTTCATGGATAGGCTCCAGTTAGTCGCACATCCTTTAGATGTTCCATTGTCCGTCTCTACTCCCTTAGGGGAGGTATCCCTATTAGAGAACGTCTGTAGGAGATGTGTCATCAGCTTAGATGAGTCCGAGTTTATCATAGATTTGATTACCTTGCGGATGTCGGATTTCGACGTCATTCTTGGTATGGATTAGTTATCATCCTACCATGTTAGTATTGATTGTTTTGTGAAAACAGTCAGTTTGCGAGCGTCCAATGGGTCTGAGATGATCGTAGCGACCTCACAGGGCAACCAGTTTGCGGAGTCATTTCTAGCTTATATCGAGGAGGTGATGTTGAGAGATCGGAGTGCTGATTTGTGCGAGACTAGGGTTATCTCAGATTTTTCGGATGTCTTTCAGGACATATCGGGGCTACCTCCTGTGAGAGAGGTTGAGTTCTGTATCGAGTTACAGCCAGGCACATCACCGATATCTCGAGCTCCCTATCGTATGGCACATGCTGAGATGAGGGAGCTACAGATTCCGCTGGACGAGTTGTTGTCTCAAGGTTTTATTCACCGGAGTCATTCTCTATGGGGGGCGCCGGTCCTTTTCGTGAAGAAGAAGGACGGCAATATGCGTCTTTGTATAGATTATCGGGAGTTAAACAAGGTCACTATCCGGAATAGGTATCCGTTACCGAGGATTGATGACTTGTTCGACCAGCTTCAAGGAGCGCAGTACTTCTTGAATATTGATCTTCATTCTGGCTATCATCAGTTGCGGGTTCGGGAGATGGATATTCCCATGACCGCCTTTCTGACTCGTTATGGGTCCTTCGAGTTTCTTGTCATGCCATTTGGGCTAACCAATGCACCTGCGGTATTCATGGATTTGATAAATCGGGTTTTCCGTCCATACATAGACCAGTTCGTGATAGTATTCATCGACGACATTCTGATCTATTCGAGGTCAGAGGCAGAGCACGAGCAGCACCTTCAATTAGCATTGCAGACTTTGCAGGAGCACCAGCTATATGCCAAATTTAGCAAGTGTGAGTTTTGGCTATCCGAGGTTAGATTTTTATGCCACGTCATCAGCAGAGAGGGCGTTACAGTAGATCTAGCTAAGGTTACGACAGTACTTGATTGGGAGCCGCCGACGACAGTTATCGAGATCCGTAGCTTTTTAGGTTTGGCTGGCTATTACAGGAAGTTTATTCAGGACTTCTCAAAAATAAGCACACCACTTACACGCCTTACGAAAAAAGGTGTACCTTTTGTTTAGAGCACGGAGTGCCAGGAGGCCTTTGAGACTTTGAAGGCTAAGTTGACTACAGCGCCAGTTTTGACCATTCCTAGTAGTGATAAGACCTTCGTAGTCTACACAGATGCGTCGTTAGCAGGTCTAGGAGGTGTTTTGATGCAGACCTAGAGGGTAGTAGCATACATTTCGCGTCAGTTGAGAGTGCATGAACAGAACTATCCCATACATGACTTGGAGCTAGCAGCAGTGGTCTTCGCATTGAAGACATGGAGACAGTACCTGTACGGGGTACAGTTTGAGCTATTCACAGATCATCAGAGCTTGAAGTACCTCTTTTCTTAGAAGGAACTAAATCAGAAATAGCGACGATGGGTTGAGTTCATTAAGGATTATGAGTTCGCGATTCAGTATCACCCGGGGAAGGCGATTGTCGTAGCAGATGCATTGAGTAGGAAGCGTCGTCACAGGATTGCAGCTCTGAGATGTTCGTTATATCGAGATCTCCATACACTTAGCCAGTTCGACTTTAGACCAGAGATTAGCGGAAGCAGCGCATTTTATGGAGCTTTATCCATACAGCCATCTTGGAGTGACAGAGTGGTCAGAACTCAGTTGGACGACTCTTGGATTCAAGCCCTAAAGGGGGAGATTTCCAAAGAGCCAAAGACTGATTAGACCATTGGAGCAGATGGAGGACTTCGGATAAAGGGCCGATTAGTAATGCCAGCTAATGCTCAGCTGAAAAAGGATTTATTCGACAAAGCGCATCGTACCAGGTATACAGTGCATCCAGGTACAACAAAGATGTACAAGGATCTGAAGAGACATTTTTGGTGGAGCGGCATGCATAGAGAGATTACAGAATATGTAGCTAAGTGCTTTACCTGCCAGCAAGTAAAGACAGAATATCAAAGATCGGCAGGAACCCTACAGCCTTTACCCATTTCGGAGTGGAAGTGGACAAATATTTTTATGGACTTCATTGTAGGATTGCCGAGATCGAAGAAGGGGAATGATTTAGTTTGGGTGGTAGTAGATTAGTTAACAAAGTCAGCACATTTCATACCAGTAAAGACAACATACACTGCAGAGACATATGCACGGATATTTATTCAGGAGATCGTGAGATTATATGGAGTTCCAGAGACGATTGTGTCAGATCGAGGCTTGGTTTTCACTTTACATTTTTGAAGAAGCTTCTAGAACTCTTTCGGTAGCAGATTATCTTATTCTAGTGTGTTTCACCCACAGACAGATAGGCAGACGGAGAGAGTAAGCCAAATATTAGAGGATATGTTGCGAGCATGTGTCATTAATTTCCAGGGTAGCTGGGAGGACCACATCATATTAATCGAATTCGCTTATAATAATAGCTACCAAGCGACTATTAGGATGGCACCGTATGAAGCATTATACGGGAGGCCTTGTAGATCACCTATTTGTTGGGCAGAACCAGAGGACAACCTATTGCTTGGACCAGAACTTGTGAGGTAAACTACAGAGAAGGTAGCAGTCATTCGAGAGTGCATTCTTGCAGCACAGAGTCATCAGAAGAGTTATGCAGATCATAGGCGATGACCGTTAGAGTTCCAAGTTAGGGACTATGTGTTATTGAAAATATCACCAATGAAGGGAGTTCAGCGTTTTGGCAGATGAGGAAAACTTGCCCCGAGGTATATTGGACCATTCCTGATTATTGAGCGCATTAAGGCTGTTTTATATCGTCTAGACCTACCAGCATCCATGTCGAGCATACACGATGTTTTTCAGGTTTCGATGCTTAAGAAGCACCTACGCGACGAGGAGGAGCAGCGAGTATTAGACGCATCAGAGATTGAGATTCAGGAGGATCTGACTACTATTGAAATTCCTATATGTATTTTTGCCAAGAAGGACAAGAAGTTGAGAAACAAGGTGATACCTTTAGTTAAAGTTCAGTGGAATTGGAGAGGAGCTGAGGAGGCTTCTTGGGAACGCGAAGAGGATATACGTCATGACTATCCACACCTGTTTGAGCAGGTAAATTAAATTTAGTATGACTTGTTTATGATTTGTGGCTACCTGTATGGTAATGTTTATACTTAATGCTAAAATGATGGTATTAACACTTAACTCCTAAGTACTCGGAACATATGGTTTATGTATGAGGGGTTCCTTGTTTGGATTTTTTGCTCGATGTACTTGTTCCATTTAGTTAGGGGTTAAGTGGGGGTATTTGCATTTTAGGCTGTTAAGTATAGACATTGAGGATGGTTCTCGGGAGCACGAAGATGTTATGTATCGCGACTACCTGCACCTATTGAGAAGGTGGATTGATTTATATATGCAATTATTTGTATGGATATATTTACATTTAATGCTAGAATGGAGGTATTAACACTTAACTTCTAATCATTCGGAACACATGGTATATATATGGGGGGTTCCTTGTCTAGATTTTTCGCCCGACGTACTAGTTTCGTTTAGTTAGGGGTTAAGTGGAAATATGAGCATCTTAGATTGTTAAATGTAGATATTGCTATGTTTATATCTGGAGACTAATGATGCGAGATGTGTATGTGAGAGTTTCCTTGTCTGGATTATTTCCTCAACGTGCTTTTCTGGCATTATTAATCTCTAAGATACGAATGCGGAATTTTGGGGACGAAATTCTTTTAAGGGGGGAAGAATGTAAAACCCGTAATTTTGAATGATTGTGAAATATAATAATAATGTTATATTATGATAACAATGTTTATTAATATTTGAGTATGCTAAGAATTGATTTGAGATCAATTCGATAAATATATGAATATATGAGTGTAAATGCACAAAACATGCACGAGAAAAATCTGGGAAAAATGACCAGTTAAGAGTTTATAGATTTTACACTATGATTCACTTAGAATCTAGGAAAACTCAAAAGACTAAAGTTGTAGGTATTTTCATCAGCTTTCCAAAAAATCTTTAATCACCTCATTCTGAGATCGGATAAGAAAGTTCTGGCCAACATACCGAAGGTCATTTTCCTAGTTAGATTAGGATTCCTGGTTTGGGTCAAACAGGTTTAGTTCGGGTTTGCATATATATAATCATGTGTTTTCATGAAAATTTACATCCTTACATCAGAGTTTCAAATCCTAGCAGCCCCTCTTCCTCTCTCTGAATCCCTAGCCCTAAAGTTGAGAATTTTGAGAGCATTGTGAAGCAAATATCGACACAAGGGCGAGATCATCGACGTGTAGCAAGGAGAAAACGGGCTGTTTGCACTTCTAATTGCTTGCTGGTTATCTTATAGGCTTAGAACGACATTTGAGGCAAGAATAACTTCATCCAAACCCTTCCTCATAGTTAAATAACTAGTTAGATGTTTACTATGATGTTGAATATGTGTTTTCATGCTTTAATCATAACATGAGGCGATAAAAGTTAGATTTTTGATGTTAAAACTTAACCCAATGCTAGATTAGTAATATTTTCTTGCTATTTATGATAGTATCATGATCATGATCATTAGGGTTATTCATAATTTCATTTATATATGAGAAATTTAAGAGATGTACTAAATAAATATTTTCTGCAGAAAACTTTAACAATTGTATCATGTTTAACTGAGATTTCAAAATAGAAAATAAAAAAAATTTAAACAAACTAGTGCCAAATGAAAGATATATGTATCTAGTTTCTAAAACAGTAGACTAATCTTAAAAATCATTTGTATAGAGAAAGATATAATCTTTTTACTAACAACATGTCCTGTAGAAAAATGGCTGCACATATATAATGTTTAAATAGAATTTGGGATAACAAATAAACTCAAAACTAAACCAAACTTATGTCATTTGAAATATGTGTGAATCTAGTTTTCAAAACAGAAAACCATTTGTAAAAATAGTTTTCCTAGAGAAAGATATGCTTGTTTTACTAACAGATGTCACGTCTGTTTTTCCTGCTCGTTTTGTGAAGCTGCGTTGTGCCATTTTGAGGTGCGTTCGCGAAGTTTTGAGCCGCTTGATGTTATATGTATAGTCATGAATATGTTATGTTATACATTTAAGAATCCTAAGGGGATTATGATAAATTTTGATTTGATCATATTTAAATTAGATATAGTTCATATACATGTTGGATGTCGTTAATGAGCACAGCTTAGTACTATATGGGATAGTGCGTCGACACACCAGATATATACGGTTTATATATGAGGTAACTATCATTGATGAGCATAGCTCAGTATTATATAGGATAGTGCATCGACATGCCAGAGCTACAAAGATTTATATGAGGTGGATATCGTTAATGAGCTCAGTTCAGTACAACATGAGGTAGTGCGTTGATATTCCACATATACAGGCCATTGAATCGGATTTTAGGAGGCTTGATCTAGCCCATCCCGCACTAGGGTGCAATGAGGCTCGTGAGCTGTATTTCTAGGATGCCTATTTGGTAGTCCGTCCCGCACTTATGTTATGCACTGAGATCGCGATGAGACTAATGAGCCGTGTACACAGTTTAGGATACCTAAAAGGTAGTCCGTTACACTGAGACAATTACTTGATAGCCTAAGTATGACAGATGCCGATTATAAATACGGCCTATCAGTGAACTATATAACTGAGATACGTTACTTTTGAAAGTATATAAAATTATGTTTTGGTGTTTTATTCTATCTCTCTAGTGATTGCGGAAGATATTATAAATACGATGTGTTGATATCTTATTTCTTTTACTGTCTTTTTTTTTCCTTAGTTGGGATCAATGATTAGAGATTCACAATTTGAGACTTATGGTATATACATGAGGGTTTCCTTGTTTGGATTATTTCGCTCGACGTACCCGTCTCGTGTTATGAATCTCTAATTATTGGTTTTATTAGATTGTTTATTCTTATTTTGGTATTAATGTTTAGATGTTTACGATTCGGGACATATGGTATATACATGAGGGTTTCCTTGTTTGGATTATTTCGCTCGACATACTACGTCTCGTTTTGTAGGTGTCTGAATATTAATTCCGCTAGATACGAGAAAAATGATATAGGTAGACTATGCTTAATAGATAGAGACTCCACTCCATCCTACCAGCCCTTCCCCTGGGGGCGGACGGGGGTAATCTTGCTGTTGCGCTCTGATGCTCTTATTGTTATTTTTTTCTTTTAAAAATACCATTTAAGGTAGCTCAGAGTTCCGGAGAGCCACAGGATGACGGAGTTCTTGCATAGTCGCCATCCCAAGAGATTTATTAGAGGCTCCACTGTAGTTTTAAATTTTATTCAGACTTAGAGTTTAGTTTCATTTTGTAAAGACAATGTGCCTTAGTTCGACTTTCCGTTTTGATTCATGTTGAGACATCGTATGTTATTTTAGACTCCATATGTATTTCAGTTTATTTCCAGTTGAGACATGACCTTTATTTATAAGATATCATCCTCTTTATCATGTCTATTATTATTGTTCTACTTCTTTGCCTGTTTTGTACCTACGCTTTTATTTGATCCCACTAGAGGATATTACTGTGATTGTTGAAACTTGTTGTTGCACAGTGTGGGTGCATGGTAGGTTTGATATCTCTGGGTTCACCTTGGATTGTAGTCATGTGTGAAAACAGGGACGTCACATCATGTCTCAAAAGAAAGAGTCAAAAGGAATCTCTCTAAGGCACTCCACCTCTATAAAATAAAATACAAGTCTAGAGTCTAAAAATAAACAACTATACGTGAAGTTCAAAAATAGCTACAAATATAAGTAACTAGATGGAATCTAAGATGCAATCTCATCAACCTGCGACTCTCCGTACACCAGACTCACTGGCAGATATACAGAAAAGGGACAAATGTCAAGTCCATTTGCAAAATTCCTCTAAGAAGAGGGCATCATTGTCCAATATATAATTTTGACGCCCCAAGCTTCACACAAGGCTGCAGTCCAAGGTGAAATTCGGATTGTCAAATCTGCCAAGCACCAACACCATACTACAACATGTTTCACCATCACAATCATTACCTCTCTAGTAGAATCAACAAATAGATGAAGGTACAAAACAGACAAATAATGGAAATAGTACAAGAACATAATATACACAAAAGAAGTATATGAGAAATAATCAATAAATGAGCCCAACTAAAATAGAATAAGAATATCTCTAAACTGTAACAAATATATCATGTCACAAAATAAAGAGTCAAAAGGAATCTCTCTAAGGCACCCCGGCTCTACAAAATAAAATACAAGTCTAGAGTCTAAAAATAAACAACTATATGTTGAGTTCGGAAATAGCTGCAAATATAAGTAACTAAATGGAATCTAAGATGCAATCTCATCAACTCGTGACTCTCCGTGCGCCGGACTTACTGCCTGAAAGGGGGAAAAACAATGAGCGTCAAAGCGCTAGCGAGATCATCTCCACCGCCCCCAGGGGGAAGGGGTACGAGCATATAAGAAAATAGAGTTAGTACATATAGGTATTAAATCATTCATATAACTCTATATGGAGATTGGTATTTAGAAATCCACAACACGAGAATTAGTACGTCGAGCGAAATAATCCAAACAAGGAAACCCTCATATATATACCATATCCTAAATTATAAATCTCTAAATACCAATTCTAATCCTATGAATGAAATACGGCACATAAAAGAAAAATACTCCAAACCTCAACCATAATGAACCAATATCACCTCTCGAACTACCCTCGGGTAGTTGACATAATTATAAGGAAGTATTATCCAACTCAAAAAACCATAATAAACCATATCATGTATGCCACATATTAAAGGTATACCCTACTCTTGAATAATCTATAATGAAATCTACTACAACTGTATATATATTTGCAACTTTACTTATAATAGCGATACTCTTATAAGGTTCTTACTCTATCGCTCTACGGCAATAGGTTTTGTCACCCTATTCTAGCTACATGAAATAACGATACTATTGTAAGGTTCGCACAATAACATATGGGTTCAACTTCCTTACTCAATCGTTTTACGGTAATACGTTTTATCTCCCTATTCAAGATATGCTTCCAGATGATCGTACAATGGTGAATAAGCATATCAACCCAACCCGGAAAATACACCAATCATTTTTGAGTATTGGGTACAACCGAGGTCTCATTACCAGAAAAATAACCAAATACTCCTAGTATCGTACAACCGAGGTCTCATTACGGGATAAACAACCATACTGAGCATCCATAACTGATAAGCAATGCTTTATAATATATTATTTCACTTTCATCAACTTAACGTGTATTATAAATCTCAACATTACATATCAAATCAATACATACTAAGTGTACGTGTACAAATCACGATATGTGTGTCAATATCTGGTGTTCACAAACACCACCGTTGTTAAATAGTATCATAAGTATCATAGTATAACTTGAAAAGATCGATAAAATCCCTTGAAGACAGAAATAGGAATCAAAACATGCACAGGTTGTTTGCTTGACCGGCAGTTGACCGCGATTAAAGCGACGGTCAACTGCACCGCAATTCAGAAGCTGCCCAGTCCTTGGCCTAGCACATGGTCCATCATACATATGTGGCGGTCGACCAAACCACAAACAGGAGCCTACTCTGTAGGTTTTGCGATATCTGTGTTCGTGCGTGTTTTTCGTGATCTAACTTGCTTAATTCATCATAAAACTTGTGTAGAACATTATAAACAACATATTAACATCTCAAGAAATTATCAAATTTGTGAAACATGATTAATCACATAATAAATCATATTTAAACCCATAAACATGCACGAAATGTTGATATGAAGAATAAATTATCAAAACTCAGTTAAACAACATTGTTAAAACTTTCAGGTCTTAAAACATCTCTGTAAAATTGTTCTTTATTTTTTAAACTCGGAAAGATCCAATCTTTATTCATATAATACAAAAGGATTGCTTTTATACTCAAATTATTCGATTAGGCTCAAAAAATTACATTAAAACTTATTAAAAACATTTAGAAAACTTGGGAGTAGGGTTAGCAGAGATGAAACTCGCCTAAAACTTGTTGAAAAACATGTAAGATGCAATGCCAAGATAGATCTCTAAGCCAACATCCAAAATAAACCGAAACCTTGCTCCAAAATCCCTTAAACTCTTCCAAAAATCAACTTAGGGTTTATAGAGTTGTTTGGTATCTACTAGGGTTTCAAAAGTATGAAATAATACTGAAAACCTCGTGAATATATGATATATATCAGAGAAACGAACATAGGCGTTAAAATAACCAAAACCAAGTTGAAAAACAAAAACAAAATACAAGTTCCGCGGTCGACTGTGGCGATAGACCAGGCTGTGGTCGATCGTGGCGATCGACCTGACTGGAAATTTCTAGTTTCTCAAGATCTTACCCTTGTGTATGTTTTCGACTCATTCTATTCTCATGTATGGTCTTGTTTATACTCAAAACACTAGTTAATAAACTCATACACTATTTAATGATATTTATATCAAGAAATATAAACTTATAATAAGTAATCACACATTAATTATATTATCTCAAATTTTTGGGGTTTTACATTCACCTCCCATAAAAGAATTTCATCCTCAAAATTCTGTGATCGTATCTTAAAGATTAATAATACACCAAAAGCACTAAGAGTTGATAATCTAGACAAGGAAACTCTCTTGCAAATATCTCGTACCATTAATCCCCAGATTTGAAATATAAGCAAACATTTAAACTTAATGGTTAAAATGTATGCACTCTCACTTAACCCCTAACTAAACGAAACTAGTACGTCAGGCAAAAAATCCAAACAAGGAGCCCCCCATATATATCATATGTTCCAAATGATTAGGAGCTAAGTGTTGAGTGACACATTCTAGCGTTAAATATAAATGTGGCTGAACAACATATATAAACATAAATGCATAGAAGCATACTCAAACTTCAACATATTACCTATTCAAACAAGTGTGGGTAGTCACGACGTACATCCTCTTCTCGCTCCCAAGAAGCTTCTTCAACTCCTCGCCGATTCCACTGAACTTTCACTAATTGAATGCCTTTATTTCTATGCTTTTTATTCGCTCTAGCAAGAATGCATACCAGAATCTCTACGGTAGTCAAATCATCCTAGATTTTGATCTCTGGTGCATCAATCACCCTCTGCTGCTCCTCATCACGCAAATGCTTCCTGAGCATTGAAACATGAAAGATATCGTGTACACTCAACATCGATGCTAAAAGATCTAATATATAAGAAACAACTCTATACGCTCTATAATTCTGAATGGAGCAACATATTTCGGAGCAAGCTTTCCCCGTTTACCGAAATGCTGAAGCTCTTCATTGGCGATACTTTAAACATGACTAAGTCTCCGACCTGAAACTCTAGAGGTCGTCGCCTCTAATCCGCATAGCTCTTTTGCTAACACTGAGCGACAAGAATGCGCTCTCTAATCAATATCACCTTCTTTATGGTCTGCCTAACAAGCTTCGGCCCAAGCAATAGGCTATCCTCTAGTTCTGCCCAACATATAAGCAATCTGCAAGGCCTCCCGTACAATACTTCATACTGCGCCATCTCGATAGTAGCTTGATAACTATTATTATATGCAAATTTAATCAATAGGATGTGATCCTCCTAGGTACCTTGAAAATCTATAACGCATACTCGTAGCATATCCTCTAATACCTGATTCACTCTCTCCATCTAACCATCCATCTGGGGGTGGAAAACGCTATTGACTGACAACTAGCTACCGAATACATTCTGGAAACTCCTCCAAAAGTGAGATGTGAAGACTGAGTCTCGATCTGATACAACCATCTTCAGGACTCTATGCAATCGAACTATCTCCTGATGAAAATCCTCGCATATGTCTCTGTTGTATAAATCGTCTTCACAGGTAAGAAGTACGCCGACTTCGTCAACCTGTCTACTATAACCCAAAGAGAATCTTTTCCTTTCTTTGATTTAGGCAACCCTACGATGAAATCCATGGAAATATATGCCCACTTCCACTCGGGAATGAGTAAAGGCTGTAGGATTCCTACAGGTCTCTGATGTTCTGTCTTCACTTGCTGGCAAGTAAAGCACTTAGCCACATACTCTGCAATCTCTCTACGCATGCCACTCTACCAAAAATACCTCTTTAGATCCTTATACATTTTCGTTATGATCGGATGCACTGTATACTTGGTACGATGCGCCTCATCAAATAGATCCCTCTTTAGCTGTGGATTGTTCGGCATAACTAATAGGCCCTTCATCCGAAGACATTCATCTTCTCCAATAGTCCAATCAGCCATGGGTTCTTTGGAGATCTCCCCCTTTTGGGTTAGAATCCAAGGATCCTCTAGCTGAGCTACGACCACTCTGTTGTTCCAAGATGGCTGCACTGATAAAGCTCCTAAGAAGGCACTGCTCCTGCCAATCTCCTGCCTAAAATCATAATGGTTGAGGGCATAAAGGTTTCGATATAATGAACATCTCAAAGCCGCAAGTCCACGATGATACTTCCTACTCAATGCGTCTGCTATAATGTTCGTATTTCCTAGATGATATTGAAGTGTAAACTCATAATTTTTTATAACCTCGACTCATCGCCGCTACCTCTGGTTGAGTTCTTTTTATGAAAAGATATATTTTAAGCTCTGATGATCTGTGAATAATTCAAAGTATACTCCATACAAATAATGGTTCCAAAACTTTAATGTAAAGACCACTGTTGCTAGCTCTAAGTCATGTGTGGGGTAATTCTACTCATTGTTGGGTCCTCTTGTTTTGATAATAATTTTATATAAACAATTTACAACTAATATTGTTTTTAGTATTTTGTTTTGTGTTTAGTATATATAGGAAATCAAGCTAAACAAGACATATTGAAGCTATGCATATCAAGTCAATCAATCCAAGTCCTAGCTTCAGAAGATTCTTTTCTGGTATACTTAGTATAGGACTATATAATAAGCGTTAATTCTATAAGCTCAAATACACACACACATTACATTCGTGAATTTTCATGAAAATAGGTGTTTTTATGTAAAATACATTCAAATATGTTTTGGACTATACAAATCATGCTAACATCTTTTATTATGTCCATAAACGATTACACAAGTTTTCAGAACTTGATTTGAGCTAAAATGGCAAAAAGAACTTATTTAAAAAACAGATATTTTAGTACTTTTAAATATTTCTGAGTTTTCACAAATGGTAAGAGCAATTTAAAAAATTCCTTTCCCAACATGTTCATATTCATGATTATAAACATTTCTCAAAGTTTTATGTTTTTTGAAATTTATTTGCTATTTTTTAAAGCTCTTCAAAGTTGGTTTTTACTATTTAATACAGGCTAAAAACCTGTTATAATTTGACTGATCAGTCGACTAAAAAATATGCCTGGAATCATCAAAAAGTTTCTTTTTTGTTTTGGTTGACTGACCAATCGACTGATGATCCATCAGTCGACTGATAAAGACAGTCAATCGACTGATGAGCTATCTAACACCTACAACGGTCAGCTCATTAGTCGACTGATGATTTATGTCAGTCGACTGATAAGCCATAATGGCTATTTTTCTAGCTTTGAGTATTTTGACGCTTTTGCTGGTTTTCTTTAGGTTTTGTGCCTTGGCTTTTCTTCCTATATAAACCCACATTGTTCTCATAAGAACAACCATCTAAGAGGGCTTTAAAAAGGAGTTTAAAGTGTTTTAAAGTTTGTTTAAGTTTCTAAGTTTGAGTTTACAAAGAGGAGGCTTGCATTTTCAATTGAGGAATTTATCCTCAATCTTCTTCATCCTCTATTGTGTTTATAGAGAAGTTTTTCTAACTCTTTTCTCTAACATTTTTATTATTGATTTTTATATTCTTAGTATTGCTAGTTTGCTAATTGAGTTAGATTTCATTTATACTCATTTTATCACACATGCCCTATTTGAGCTTGTAGGATTTCATACATCATATATTGGTTTGTGGGTTTGTGATTTGTGAGATTGAGCTTATATTGAGTTCTCATCCAATTAGAGTACATTTTATTATAATTGAGCTTTATTGTGAGTTACACATTGTACTACATTTGTACACCGAGAGAAATGTGTGATAAGAGACGGGGTTGGTTCTAAGAGGAGTGGGGTCGGTATTAAAGCCTAGTGAGAGATGGTAATTCCGAATACTTGAGGAAGGTGATACAGGCTAGGCCAACACTTAGAGGGTGTGAAGTTTATTTACAAGTGTGTAAGTTGTAAAGTTTTTGGTAAACTAGAAAACCGTATTGTAAGGTGTAAACATTATTTGGGTGAGCGTAAAAAACCTGGTTGTGATAATGAAGATCTCCTCCATGTGAGGAGCGGAGACGTAGGTCGTAGGGACCGAACTCCGTGATCATATCTTGTGTTTGCGTTTGTCTTTTGCATAATATCACTTATGTTTATTTACTCGTGTTCAT
>BQKN01059879.1:71062-97124 GCA_022839385.1 Asparagus kiusianus
ATGGATCCTTCGAGTTCTTGGTCACACCATTTGGGTTGACCGATGCATCCGCTGTACTCACGTATTTTATAAACTGAGTTTTCTGTCCCTTCATGGATCAGTTCGTGATAGTTTTATTGATGATTTTCTCATTTATTCGAGATCGGAAGCATGTCACGAGCGGCATCTACGGTTATCTTTGAAGACTCTATAGGAACATCAGCTATATGCCAAATTCAACAAGTGTGAAATTTTGGTTTTCAGAAGTTAGATTTTAGTCCACGTCATCAGCCGAGGGGGCATAGCAGTGGATCCAGCTAAGATTGTAGCAGTTCTTGATTGGGAGCCGCCAACGACGGAGACATGGATTCATATCTTTTTGGGTTTGGCCGACTATTAATGGAAGTTTATCCAGGATATTCATCGTCTACACGGATGCACCATTGACAGGATTAGGAGGCGTCCTTATGCAGACTCAGAGAGTAGTAGTTTATATCTCACGGCAGTTGAGAGAGCATGAGCAGAACTATCCAACTCATGACTTGGAGTTAGCAGCGGTGGTATTTGCACTGAAGTCATGGAGGCACTACCTATATGGAGTGCAATTTGACCTGTCCACAGACCATCAGAGTCTGAAATATCTTTTCTCTCAGAAGGAACTCAACCAAAGGCAGCGGAGGTGGATTGAGTTTATCAAGAACTACAAGTTCGTGATTCAGTATCATCCGGGGAAGGCGAACGTCGTAGCAGATGCTTTGCGTAGGAAGCGTCGACATCGGGTTGCGGCTTTGAGGTGTTCACTGTATAGAGACCTTACCACTCTGAGCCAGTTTGATTTTAGACCCGAGATCGGAGGAACCAGTGCATTCTTAGGAGCTATGTCAGTGCAGCCATCTTGGAGTGACAGGGTTGTCAGAGCTCAGTTGGGAGATTATTGGATTCAAATCCGAAAGGAGGAGATTTCCAAGGAGCCTAAGACTGATTGGACCATTGGAGAAGATGGAGGTCTATGGATGAAGGGTAGATTGGTTATGCCAGCCAGTGCAGAGCTGAAGAAAGAGTTATTTGATGAGGCGCACCGTACCCGGTACACAGTACATCTAGGGACGACCAAGATGTACAGGACCTGAAGAGGCGATTCTGGTGGAGTGGTATGCGGAGAGAGATTGCAGATTATGTGGCTAGATGTTTCACCTGTCAGCAGGTGAAGGCAGAGCATCAGAAATCAGCAGGATCACGTCAGCATTTAACCATTTCGGAGTAGAAGTAGGCGGACAGTTCTATGGACCTTATTGTAGGGTTGTCGAAATCAAAGAAAGAGAATGATTCGATTGGAGTGATAGTGGATAAATTGATAAAGTCAGTATATTTTATTTCAGCAAGGACTAACTATACAGCAGAGATGTATGCAAGAATACTTATTCTAGAGACTATTCGACTTCATGGAGTTCCAGATACGATAACATCAGATTTAGACGGATAGTCAGAAGGAGAGAGTAAATTAGATGATTGGAAGACAGGTTGTGGGTTTGTGTCATTGACTTCCAAGGCAGTTGGGAGGATCATATTCCACTGGTAGAGTTCGCTTATAACAATAGTTATCAAGCGACGATCGGTATGGCCCCGTATGAAACATTGTATGGGAGACCTTGTAGATCACCGATATGTTGGGCCGAGCCGGAGGACAGCTTGATGCTTGGACCAGAGCTAGTGAGGCAGACTACTGAGAAGGTAGCCTTGATCAGGGAGCGGAATCTAGCCGCTCAGAGCCGGCAGAAGAGCTATGCAGATAAGAGGCGGAGACCCCTAGAGTTTCAGATCGGAGATTTAGTCATGCTTAAGGTATCGCCTATGAAAGGCGTGCAGCGATTCGGGCGGTGAGAGAAGCTTGCACCGAGATATATTGGACCTTTCCAGATTCTAGAGCGCATTGGAGCCGTGTCTTACAGACTAGATCTCCCCGCATCTATGTCTAGTATACACAACGTGTTCCATATTTCTACGCTCAAGAAGCACTTGCATGATGAGGAGCAGCAGCGAGTATTGGATGCACCGGAGATTGAGCTTCAGGATGATTTGACTACTATTGAGATTCTGATTCGCATTCTTGCCAGAGAGGACAAGAGGCTTAGAAACAAGGTAATTCCCTTGGTAAAAGTTCAGTGGAACCGAGGAGGCATCGAGGAGATTTCTTGGGAGCGCGAGGAGGACATGCGTCGTGATTACCCACACTTGGTTGAGGAGGTAAATAAATTCTTGTTTTGATTTCATGTCTTAATCTATGTGCATATCCTTGGTTATGTTTACATTTAACGCTATAATGAGAATACTTTCGCTTGATTTTTAATTTTTGGAACACATGGTATATGTATGGGGGGTTCCTTGTTTGGATTTTTCACCCGATGTACTAGTCCCACTAGATTAAGATTTGAGCGAGAATATTATTATTTTAGATCGTTAAGTGTAAATATCTCTATAAGGTTATATAAGAGTTCATATTGCAAAGTTTGTATGGTTTCCGAATTTCGAGGACGAAATTCTTTTAAGGGGGGAAGAATGTAAAACCCCGAAAATTACTATAGTATATATATATACATGTGAATTATTAATAATAAATAATTCCCTTGTGGTGAATAACCATATAAATATAAGATATATATGTTTATCAGTGTTTGGGAACCCAGCAGGTGTTTACAAGTGAGAGAAATCGAGTGAGTTTGCGATCAGCATGTAAAATGCCATCAGCAGGCATTTTTGTGCTGATCGGTCGACCGACGTGGTCGACCGGCGCGGTCGACCGATCAGCGATCAGAGAGTTTTTTTTTACAGGTTTTGGTTTCGGGTTTTATTTTTTTTTGGGCTATTGGGTTTTGGGTCGGGTTGGGGAGTTGGTATTTATACCAACTCAACCCAGGAGAGCTCTCCCCACCTCAGACGTAAACCCTAGCCCCCTTTTCCTCTTCCCTCTCATAAACCCTAATTTTGGACCTGGTGATCTCAGGAGAATCTGGAGGAGCTGCTTTGGGGGTTTGCAGATCAGGTAGAAGCAGATCCTCAGCGGGAGTTTTAGCAGCAACCAAGGCGAGTATCATCTCGCCCAATCCCTCACCCCTGTTCCTTATTGTTTATTTCGATATTTGTTTTTTTTAAGTTTTGATAAGCCCAAAGAGGTATTTTCATATAAAATCGAGATCTTTACATTAGGGATTGCAAGAATCAAGTTTCCAGTTTTCAAAAGCTCACCAATGTTCTGTTAACGAAGATTTAGATCTGAATTTTTTTTCCTAAACAAGAGTAAATTATTCCTACAGGCTATTAAAACGTTTTTGTTTTGTTCCCCAAGGTTTTTGTATATCAAAAGGTAGATTTCGAACTTTGGATTGGTTGTGTAGCACTTGTTATCACAGATCTAAGAGTTTTTCTTCCAGGTTTAGCAGCTGACAGAACCCAGGTTGGGTTCTGTCCGCTCAGCGGTCGACCGACACGGTCGACCGCTGAGCTCGAGTCAGGGCTCCGGTCGACCGCGACTTCATTTCGGTCGACCGCGTCATCTTTTCGGTCGACCGCGACTTTGTTTCGGTCGACCGCGTCATCTTTTCGGTCGACCGCGACGTCTGGTCACTCGACCGATGCGCCTGACGGTCGACCGCCAAAATTTTGTATCAGAGTTCGGTCGACCGGATCGGTCGACCGCCGACCACTCTGTTGCAGATTTCCAGTTCTGTTGTATTTGAGGATTTTTACTCCTATTCGGGGGTTTGTTTGGAATATCTGACCCTGGTTATTATCCCCACTATGTGTCCATACATGATAAATGACCTGAGGGTATAAATTTGGGATATATCCACTAATTTGGTTACGATATTGATAAGTAGATTTTACTACATGCATTGTAACGAGTTTTTACTATTTTCCACAGTCCTTGCGTTGGACTATAATCCCTAAAGTCCTCGTGTTGGACTATGATCCCTAAAGTCCTCGTGTTGGACTATAATCCCTAAAGTCCTCGCGTTGGACTAAAATCCCTGAAGTCCTCGTGTTGGACTATAATCCCTAAAGTCCTCGCGTTGGACTAAAATCCCTGAAGTCCTCGTGTTGGACTATAATCCCTAAAGTCCTCGTGTTGGACTATAATCCCTTAAAGTCCTCGTGTTGGACTACATTCCACTACAGTCCTCGTGTTGGACACTTGTCACTTAACCTATGTGTTTGGAAACCACGGTACTTAGTTCCTGTATCGGACTTACTTCTTAACCCTATATAAGACTTGCTCATTGGAGTTTATGACAAGACTCTTATGTAGTCTATGCCATTATTACATGATACTCGTGTAGGCTATGATATGACACTATTTTCATGCTCTGAGATTTTGTTATAATTCTTTTATTATTGTTTCTGTACTAGGACCTCGGGTTTGGTGTTTAGGGATTTACAATTTGGGATACAAGGTATATACATGAGGGTTTCCTTGTTTGGATTATTTCGCTCGACGTACCTATTCTCGTGTTGTAAATTTCTAAATACTAAAACTCTTTTTTGTGAGATTAATGATTTTAGATCTAATATATATTATCTGTATTTTCATATACAACGAGCCCTTTTCCCTTGGGGTTGGTTGTGATGTTACTCGCTAGCACTTTGACGCTCGTTGTCCCTCCCCCTTTCAGGTAACGAGCCAGGAGCCCGAAGAGTCGCAGGGTGATAGCGATGCACTTTAGTGTTAGATATATTTTATTTTGAGCTCCACTGTAGACTTTTTGGTTTAGACATTTGAGAGTATATTCTAGAAGTTGTAAAGGCGGTGTGCCTTATTTCCTTTACTCAGACTTAATGTATTTGAGACTTGTTAAGAACTCCAGTTTATTCATTTCAGACTTGACTATGTACTTCAGTTTATTTCGTTGATGAGATGTATTATGTTCTGTCATTTCATCCAGTATTGTTGATTTACCTTTTACTTGCTTTGTACCTACACCTGTTGTTGATTCCACTGGAGAGATAGTAATTGTGATGGTGAAACGTGTTATTGCACGGTGTGGTGCATGGCAGGTTTGACATTCCTGGTTTCACCTCGGACAGCAGCCTTGTGTGAACCCAGGGGCGTCACAGATACAACCTCTTCCTAGGTTCATCAACTGACGCCACTCCTCTTGGGACGATCCCCGACTCTCGGCACACACTTCTCTCGGTGTACAAGTGTATTACAAAGTAATTTTAATAATAAGCATAATTACAATAAATGATTGTTCTCTAATATGGATGAGAACACAATGAAAGCTCACACTCAATTATTACAACTCTCACCAACCGAAATATACAATGTATGCAAATACAATAAGCTCAAGTGGGTGTGTGTAAACAATGAGTGAAATCAAATCAACTAAACTCAATTGCAAACACTAGCTTAATGAAAATGATAAACAACAAAGAATTAATACAAAGCTAGTATTGAGTTTAGAAATTCTTCTCTGAAAAACAAGAAGGAGAGATGGATTAAAATGAAGCCTAAGGAATGTAGATGATCTCCTCCACTTGTGTAAAACCTCTTCACAAACAAAACTCTTTTAAACAAACACTAAACAAACTTAAACCCTTGTTAAACTCTTGTTTAAAAACTTCTTGGATAACAATGAGAACTGAGATCAATATGGTATTTATAGCCTCCCAAAACCTCAGCCAAAAGCCCAACAAAAATAACCAAAAAACCAACAGAATCAGAAATCAGATTCTATACAAAATGACTGTTGGAGTGAACAGCGGTCGATCGTGAAAATCTCGCGGTCGACCGCGAGCCACTTTCGAGGCTCTGAAAATTCTAGAAACTTTGTCGGTCGACCGTGGGAGTTTTTGAGCTGACGGTTGATCATGACGGTCGACAGCGAAAGTTGTTGTTAGCTCCGTAGGTTAAAAACAAAGGCGCGGTCGACTGTGACGGTCGACCGTAAACTGACATATGAGAAAACATGTTTGAAAGTTGATTTTCTGATTTTAAAATCCTATTTAAAAATATTAAATAAATTTCAAAAAATATAAAACTTTAAGGAATGATTGTAGACATGATAATAAACATGCTACAAATACTGGTTTTCAAAAAAGACCTCCCAAATAAAAAATATCATCATTTTACAAAATAGTCTAAAACATAAAAATGTAAACATATGAATTTTGACATTTTGGCTAAACCATGTTTTGATATAATACAAAATGATTTTGTAGACTTAATAAAAGATGTAAACTATTGTTATAAAGTCTATAAATAATGAATATAGTATTTTATCAAAATACACATATAATACACTAAAACATGATTTCATGGAACTAAATAAAATTAATATTGATGAAATCATATAAATGCATATAAGTATGTAACAAAAATATGTTTTCCAATTGTATTCAATTGTTTCATGGTAAAACTTGAAACCTATCAAACCAAACATATATGTATATATATAACTATATATATACAAAACCAAAACGTGTATGTGTGTATATGATTGAGCTTAAAGTACTAACACACATAATATAAACCTAAACTAAATATATCCAAGCTTGTGATCTTCAATGAAGCTCTATCTTGGTACACTTGCGGATGAAGCTTAGACTTGAATCTTTAACTTGAATTTCAAGGCTTCAACCACTATTCCATCAACCTCCATTTGATATGATCATTATGGCACAATCCATCCAACCTCCAACTTGTTGTTTATCTACAATAAATAGAAATACATAAACACTAGACAAACAACATTAGTGATAAATTGTTTGTTAAACATCATCAAAATAGAGTGGCCAACAAAAAGGACCGGCGCCTCCTACGGAGAATGACTCCGCCGAATGAACTCTGAGATAATAACTCATCTAACTAGATATGGAGCTCCCTCATCTCCACAGGCGCCATATGATAAGGTGCTCGGGAAATCGGTGTGGTATCTGGCTAGAACTCTATGCAAAACTCAACCTCTCTCATAGGAGGTAAACCCGATATATCCTAGAAGACATCTTGGTACTCTGAGACAACTTGCATCTCACTTAAATCTATGCCTTAATCCTACAACATCACCTCCTCGACGTATGCCAGAAATTACTCCGTAATCTGGTTGCCCTGTGAGGTCGCTACCACCAACTCAGATTCATCACTAGCTCGCAATCTGACTGTTTTCACAAAACAGTCGATACTCACATTGTAGGAAGATAATCAATCCATATCAAGGATAACATTAAACTCAGACATATGCAACATGATCAAATCAATCAAAAATTTAGAATTGTCTAACCTGATAACACATCTCCTACAAACACTCTCTAAAAGAAACACCTCTCCCAAAGGAGAAGATATAGATAACGAAATATCTAACGGTTGCATTACAAGCTGAAGTCTAACCATAAACTCAAGGGAGATGAAGGAATGTGAAGCGTCAGAATCAAAAAGAATATGTGCTGGAAAGGAGTTCATAAGGAACGTACCTTCCACCATGGCCCTACTCATGCCATGGTCATAAGGAACAACTGTATATATTCTACTAGTAGCCGAAGGTTGTAGGGCTGCATCGCCTGGAGCGTATGGGACTATCTGTCCTTGCTGGACCTCTTGAATATCTTATACATGTCCCTCAATCCTTGGGACTGATGGTGGTTCCTTAATCCTCAACTTCTAGCCCTGATCTCGGCCCTGAGCATGATGCTACTGCTGCTACTGATGATTCCTCCCCTGCTAGCTTGATGAAGGTGTGCTGCGACACTCGGATGCTCGGTGTCCAAATTTATTGCAATTGTAACAAGTCTCCTGAAACTTGTGCTACTGTTACGCCCTCTGATCCTGCTGATGTCCCTTCTTATGGGGACCCTGCTGATGTAGACCCGTACCCTACTGCTGGGGTTCTTCTGATCCTACAAAAGATCTCTTACCTTTACCTTTATCCTCGGGATATCCTAATTTAACATTTCCATCCATACCCTTTAGGAACATAGCTGAGTCTATCTCCTAAGCCATGGCGGCATCCGCTACCTCCCGCACTAACCGAAATTTTTGTGATACCAGATATCGACGTATACCTAGGCAAAGCCCCATCATAAACATCTGATCATGCCTCTCCCCGGTGTGCCACATGCTCGTGAATCTAAATAGTGTCATAAATTCACTCTCAAAATCCATCATGGACATATATATCCCCTGCTCTAATCGGGCTAGCTCCAACTCCTTCCCAGCTTTCGCTACAGCCGACACATACTGATCATCGAAGAAGTATACAAAAGTCTCCCATGAAACCGTCATCCTCTGCTATAGAGTGAAACAAAGTCGATACCATCCTCCTGTATCGCCCTTGAGGCTGAAAGTTGTTAGCCTCTACTTCTACATAGTATTCACATTAAGCATATCCAAAATGTTGCTCACATCTTCCTTCCGTTTGTGTGCAGTAATGGAATCCAACGAACCATGAAACTATGGTGCCTTCAACTTCTGGTATCTCTCTAATAGACGAAGCCAAGCCTCTTGCTCAGCAGCTCCATCATTAACTTGTAGTGGTGGTGGTGTATCTATCGGCGTCTCCTCTGGTGTTACCTCCCAAATGGGTGCCTCCTGCTGAGCTTGATTTGCTAACTGATCCTCAATCACTGCCAGCCGAGCAGCCAAAGGTGCTATGAGATCCACTAAGTACTGTGAAGCCTGTTGCGGTTCAAGCTCTCTATCATCTTGCTTAGCTCCCTAAGCACGAGTACCTCTGCATCCACGTCCTCTTCCTGACATCTATAAGTTTCAAAGTAGAACTTATTAATAAGATCTCAAGCATAAATATCATAACATATATCAATAGAAAAATAGTATTACTTATTACCCGTAACATGCTTTATAGCTCAAGCAAGTAGTTCATCATAAAAAAAAATTGGTAATTTTTGCGTATATATAATACATGATTCCTAGGAAACTCTATCCTACCTCCATAATATGACACAGGGATGATCCTAAGGATATTAGAACCTAGAGTTCTAAAATATCTACAAATATAAGTAACTAGATGGAAATTAAGATGCAATCCTATCAACCTGCGACTCTCTACACGCCGAACTCGCTGCTTGAAAGGGGGGAAACAACGAGCGCAAAGCGCTAGCAAGATCATCTCCACCGTCCCCAAAGGGAAGGGGTAGGAGTATATAAGCAAATAGAGTTAGTACATATAGGTATAAAATTATTCATATAACTCTATATGGAGATTGGTATTTAGAAATCCACAATATGAGAATTAGTACGTCGAGCGAAATAATCCAAACAAGGAAACCCTTATATAAATACCATGTCCCAAATTGTAAATCTCTAAATACCAATTCCAATCCTATGAATGAAATATAGTACATAAAAGAAAAATACTCCAAACCTCAACCATAATGAACCAATGTCACCTCTCGAACTACCCTCGGGTAGTTGACATAATCATAAGGAAGTATTATCCAACTCAAACCATAATAGACCATATCATGTTTGTCACATATCAAAGGCATACCCTACTCTTGGATAATCTATAATTGAATCATACTACAACTGTATATATGTTTGCATCTCTACTTGTAATAGCGATACTCTTGTATGATTCTTACTCAATCGCTCTACGACAATAGGTTTTATCTCCCTATTCCAGCTACATGAAATAACAATACTCTTGTAAGGTTCGCACAATGATATGTGGGTTCAATTTCCTTACTCAATCATTCTTGGTAATAGATTTTATCTCCCTATTCCGGATATGCGTCCAAATAATCGTACAATGGTGAATAGGCACATCAGCCTAAACTAGAAAATACACCAATTATCTTCGAGTATTGGGTATAGCCGAGGTCTTATTACGGGAAGAACAACTAAATACTCCTAGTGTGGTACAATGGAAGTCTCATTACAAGATAAACAACCACACTAAGCATCCATAACTAATAAACAATGCTTTATCATATGTTATTTCACTTTCATCAACTTAACTTGTATCATAAATCTCGATAATACATATTAAATCAATACATACTAAGTGTATGTGCATAAATCTCGGTATGCGTGTTAATATCTAGTGTTCACAAACACCACCAATGTCAAACAGCTGCATAAGTATCATAGTATAACATGAAAAGATCAAGAAAATCCCTCAAAGATAGAAACAGGAGTCAAAACATACACGGGCTATTTGCCTGACTAGTGGTCGACCGCGATTAAAGCGACGGTCGACCGCATCTAAAGCGATGCTCGACTGCATCACAATTCAGAAGCTGCCTAGGCCTCGTCCTAGCATGCGGTCGACCGTACATATATAGTGGTCGATTGTACCGCAAACAGCAGCTTACTCTGCAGGTTTTGTGATATCTGTGTTCGTGCTCGTTTTTCGTGATCTAACTTGTTTAATTCATCATAAAACTTATGTAGAACATTGTAAACATCAGATTAACATCTTAGGAAATTATCAAATATGTGAAACACAATTAATCACATAATAAATCATATTTAAACCCTTAAACATGCACGAAACGTCGATATGAAGAATAAATTATTAAAACTCAGTTAAATAACATTGTTAAATACTTTCAGCTCTTAAAACATCTCTGTAAAATTATTCTTTATCTTTTTAACTCAGAAAGATATGATCTTTATTCATATAATACAAAAAGGATTGCTTTTATACTCAAATTAGTCGATTAGGCTCAATAAAATCATATTAAAACTTATTAAAAATGTTTAAAAACTTGGGAGTAGGGTTAGCACAGATGAAACTCACCTGAGGCTTGTTAAAAACTTGCAAGATGCAATACCAAGGTAGATCTCCAAGCCAAAATAAAAAACAAACTGAAATCCTGCTCAAAAGCCCTTAAACTCTTCTAAAAATCAACTAAGAGTCTGTAGAACTGTTTGGTGGCTGCTAGGATTTCAAAAGTATAAAATAATACTGAAAACCTCGTGAATATATGATATATATTAGAGAAACAAACATAGGCCTCAAAATACCCGAAACCAAGTTGAAAAAGGAAAACAGAATACAGGTTCCGCGGCTACGGTCGACCGGGCTGCGATGTACCACGGCGATCGACCGGACTGGAAATTTTTAGTTTCTCAAGATTTTGCCTTTGTGCATGTTTTCGACTCA
The DNA here is from genome assembly GCA_022839385.1 of Asparagus kiusianus. Taxonomy (NCBI): domain Eukaryota; kingdom Viridiplantae; phylum Streptophyta; class Magnoliopsida; order Asparagales; family Asparagaceae; genus Asparagus; species Asparagus kiusianus. The sequence goes on from BQKN01059879.1 coordinate 82,159, forward strand.
TTCTATTCTCATGTATGGTCTTGTTTGTACTCAAAACACTAGTTAATGCACTCATACACTATTTAATGATATTTATCTCAATAAATATCCACTTATAGTAATTAATCACACATTACTTATATTATCTCAAATTTTTGGGGTTTTACAACAATGTCAGGTACACCACAACAAAGTGGTGTATCAGAAAGGAGGAATCACACTCTTATTAACATGGTGAAGAGCATGATTAGTAATTCTAATCTTCCTGAATCTCTTTGGGGTGAACCCTTGAAAACTGCAATATATATTTTAAATAGGGTTCCATCCAAAAGTGTTCCTAAAACACCATTTGAACTATGGTATGGATGGAAGACTAGTTTAAATCACTTGCACATATGGGGTTGTCCAGTTGAAGTGGGAATTTATAATCTACACATAAAGAAACTTGATCTGACGATATCAGTGGTTATTTTATTTGCTATCCAGTTAACTCCAAAGGATATTGATTCTATTGTCTTTCACAATCTACAAGAGTAATTGAGGCTAGAAATGCTAAATTTATTAAGGATTTTAAATCTAGTGGGAGTGCATTTCCTCGTAGGATAGAATTTGAGGAAGCACATAAGGAAATCGAGTTGCATAAAGATATAGATTTGATTATTCTTCAAGGAAATCAAACAGATGATCATGTTGAGCAACCAATTCAACACCAACCAACCTACAAAATTGAAGTTCATAATAAAACTCCTATTGATGTAAATCAAGAGGCTAGATTAAGAAGGTCCTCAAGGAAAAGAAGGTCAGCTATTTCTAGTGATTATGTTGTATATCTTTAGGAGTCTGATTTTGATATCGGACCTAAAGATGATTTGTGTACGTTTTCACAAGCCATGAATGGAGATCAATCTACTCTTTGGTATGATGCCATGAAAGTGTAAAACCCCAATAATTTTTTGAATGATATATTAATATGAGATTAATTATGATATATAGATATTTAGTATGATAAATATTATTAAATGGTATATGAGTATAATACCATATGTTTTGAGTATGAACGAGTTCATACATGAGAAAGAAAAGAGTCAAAACATGCAAAATGGCCAAACCCTTGAAAAACTGGAAATACCAAGTCCGGTCGACCGCCACGGTTGACCGTAACCGGTCGACCGTTACGGTCGATCGCGAAACTTGCAGAGTATTTTTGAATCCTAATTTGAGTTGGTTTCAGATTTCTAAACTTATATTCATTTTCCTTGATATATTTATGAGTTTTTCGCATTTTTCTTAGTTTTCCTAAGAACCCTAACAGCCACCAAAACTCCCAAACCCTAGTTTGATTTCTTGGAGAAGATTGGAGGCTTTCGAGCGGGATTTTCTTGGTTTTTGGCTTTTGGAGTAGAGATTTCTTTCAACCTTGCTTCTAAAACTTTTTTCGACAATCTCATGCGAGTATCATCTCTGCTAATCCCCCTTCCAGTTTTCAAAATGCTTTTAAAGAGATTTAAACATGTTCTGTAGAGCCTAAATGACTAGATTATGAATAAAAGACAACTCGTTTGTATTATATGTATAAAGATTAGGTCTTTTCATACTAAAAAGGTTAAGAATGAATTTTACAGATGTATTTAAGATCTGAAGATGATTTTAAAATGTGGTTAATCTAAAGAAAGAAGTTTGATTTGTTGTTTCGAGCTTTTATGCATGTTTTAAGGGTTTGAATATAAATATAATGCATAAAATCATGGTTATATATGTTAATTTTGTTTCCAGATATTTCTATCCACTGTAACATGTTTGTATGCAATATTCATGAAGTTTTTACCATGTTTAAATTACAAAAGCATGACGTGAACACGACACACACAAAATCCTGGAAAAACTAGATTTTGGGCTCACGGTCGGCCGTCACGGTCGACCGCGTGCAGAGCAGAGACCTGGGTAGTCTCTGGAGCCCGTCCCGATCGACCGCCATGGTCGATCACCAGTCTGATGTTAGCCTATGCATGGTTTTGGCTTGATTTCTGTTTGTCGAGCGTTTCTCTTGACCTTATGATGATTAACTATAATGTTAAAACTTGTTAAACACCTGGGATGATGGTGAACTTCAGATGCGGACACACACACCGAGATATGTGCACTTATGCTTAGTTTGTGTTGAATTAACACATTTTTGTCACAAATTAAAATTTATAAATACACATGACTAGTATTTGATTTTTCACGTATTCGGAAATAGGAAGATAAAACCTATTACCGCAGAACGATTGAGTAAGAGTATTACAATAGTATCAATATTACATGTATCCAGAATAGGGAGATAATAAATCCTATTGTCGCAGAGTGATTGAGTAAGAACATTACAAGAGTATCGCCAGATATTTAATCAGTTGTAAGTCTTACTTCCATGATAGCTTACCCGCGAGTAGGGTATTTCTTTTGAGATTTTGACACACCCATTATGGACGACAGTTATATTCGTTTTGGTTTTGTTGACATCCTCTTATATTAGAGCAAGCTACTCGGATGTAATTTGAGATGATGTATTTATTCTTTATGTTGGAGATTTGAGTATGTTTCCTTAACTATTTGTTTTTCATAGAGAGCTATATGAATGATTTGATATATGTAAGTACTGACTCTATTTTCTTTTATATTCCTACCCCTTCCTTTGGGGAGAGGTAGTAATGATCTCGCTAGCTCTTTGATGCTCGTTGTTCCCCTCTTTTAGACAGTGAGTCCGGCTTACGGAGAGTCGTAGGTTGATGAGACTCCTTAGTTGTCCATTTAGCTATTTATTATACTTTGTAGTTATTGCATAACTCCACATGTAGTTAATTATTTTTAGACTCTAAATTGGTAGTTTATTTTAGAGTTGAGAGCTCTTGTGAGACTTTGTTTATTTGACTCATTGTTTATGAGATCCAGTTTACACTCAGAGATATTTCTATTCTATTTCAGTTGGGCTCATTCTTGATATTTCTTATGCTTCTTCTGTGTATATCCAATGTTACCTATTTCTATTTTGCCTATCTATACCTTCACCTATTTATTGTTTCCACTAGAGATATTGTGATTGTGATGGTGAAACATATCATAGCATGGTGGTTGGTGCTTAGGAGGTTTGACAATCCAAGTTTCATCTGGGACTACAGCCTTGTGTGAATCCTGGGGCATCACAGTTAGTATCAGAGCTCTAGTTCCAATATCCTTAGGATCATCCATGTGTCATATTGTGGAGTTAGGATAGAGTTTACTAGGGATCATGTATACAGTCCACTAGGAATCCTTAGTATGAGTGAAGACGTACTATATATGTACACGGATAAATCTAAAAAAAATTTTATGATCTATTTGCTTTGAATAATAAAGCATGATATGAGATATATGTGATATGATTTACATTTTGGTATATGTTATATCCTTCATGCTTGAGATCTTATTTACTACGTAATAAGCTCCATTTTGGAATTATAGATGTCAAGAAGAGATCGTGGACGCCGAGTTACTCGTGCTCAGGGAATTGAGCAGGATAATAGGGACCCGAGCCACAGCAGGCTCTACAGTACTTATTGGATCTCATAGCACCATTGGCAACTCGTTTGGCGGCTATTGAAGAGCAATTAGCAGATCAGGCTTGACAGGAAACTGCCATTCAGGAGGAGATACCAGAGAGGACACCAGTAGTTGCACCACTACCTCTAGTTGATGATGGAGTGGCTGAGCAGGAGGCTTGGCTTCGTTTGGTAGAGAGGTACCAGAAGTTGAAGGCTCCAGAGTTTCATGGTTCGACGGACTCTATTGCCACACACAAATGGAAGGAAGATGTGAGTAACATCTTGGATATGCTGAATATTAATTTTGTACAGAAGTAGAGGCTAGCGGCTTTCAGCCTCAAAGGCGATGCAGAAGGATGGTATAGACTCCGTTTCACCCCAGAGAAGAGGATGTCGGTGTCGTGGGAGACTTTTATATCTCTTTTTGATGAACAGTATATTTTAGCTGCAGCTAAAGCTAGAAAAGAGTTAGAGCTGGCTTTATTAGAGCAGAGGTATATGTCTGTCATAGACTTTGAGAGAGTTTATGTCATTGCTTAGGTTCACCGGTATGTGGCACACAGAGGAGCGTCAGGCTCAGATGTTCCTGATGGGACTTCGTTCAGGATTGCGTCGGTATATAGTATCTCGGAGGTTTCGTTCAGTACGAGAGGTGGCAGATGCTGCTATGGCTCAAGAGATAGATACAGTCATATTCATCAAGGGCAAGGACAATGGTAAATCAGGACAGTCCGAAGAGAAAGGAAAAGTTAAAAGACCATTTGGAGGCTCAGGAGGACCCTATCAGCAGGGTAAAGGTCTGCATCAGTAGGGTCCCCATAAGAAGGGCCATCAACAGGACCAGAGAGCGTAGCAACAGTGCCGATTTTAGGGAGTTTGTTATAATTGTAACAAGATTGGACATAGAGCAGTAGAGTGTCGCAGTGCACCCGTAGCAGGCCAGCAGGGCAGGACTCAGCAGCATCAGCAGAACCATGCTCAGGGATGTGGTTAGGGCCAACAACTGAGGATTGAGGCACTCCCAGTAGTCCTGAGGATTGAGGGACAGGTTCGAGTGGTCTAGGAGACCCAGCAGAGACAGATGGCACCATTCACTCTAGGTGACGTAGAGCAGCAGACCGGTAGAGTGTATGCAGTTGTTCCTCACGATCATGGCCCGAGCGGAGCTATGGTGGAAGGTACATTCCATGTGAACTCCTTTCCAACACGTGTTCTTTTTGATTCTGACGCTTCGCATTCTTTTATCTCCTATGATTTTATGGTTAGACTTCAGCTTGTAGCTTAGCTGTTAGATTTTTCTTTATCTGTATCCACTCCGTTGGGAGAGATGTCTTTGTTAGATAATGTTTGTAGGAGATGCATTGTCAGCTTGGATGATTCTAAGTTCACGATTGATTTGCTCGTGTCGCATATGTCTGAATTCAATGTGATTCTTGGTATGGATTTGCTATCTTCCTTCCATGTGAGTATCGACTGTTTTACAAAATTAGTCAGTTTGCAAGCATTTGATGGGTCTGAGTTAGTGGCAGCTACCTCCAGAGGCAACCAGTTTGCGAAGTCATTTCTGGCATATGTAGAGGATGTGATATTGCGGGATCAGGATTTGAGTGAGATGTGAGTAGTCTCAGAGTACCAGGATGTCTTCCAGGACATACCAGGATTATCTCTAGTGAGAGAGGTCGAGTTTTGCATAAAGTTACAGCCAGGCACCGCACTGATTTCCCGAGCTCCTTACCGTATGGCGCCTGCTGTGATGAGGGAGCTACATATCCAGATAGATGAGTTATTGTCTCAGGGCTTCATTTGACGGAGTCATTCTCCATAGGGAGCACCAGTCCTCTTTGTGAAGAAGAAGGACGAGAGTATGCGATTATGTATAGATTATCACAAGTTGAATAAGGTCACTATCCGTAATAGGTACCCATTACTGAGGATTGATGACTTGTTCGACCAGTTGCAGGGGGCATAGTATTTCTCGTAGATAGATCTTCATTCTGGTTATCATCAGTTATGAGTTCGGGAGATGGATATTCCTAAGACCGCTTTCTTGACTCGATATGGGTCTTTCGAGTTTCTCGTCATGCCATTTAGGCTGACCAATGCACCCGCAGTATTCATGGATTTGATGAATTGAATTTTTCGTCCTTATTTGGACCAGTTCGTGATAGTTTTCATCGACGATATTCTTATCTATTCGCGATCACGAGCAGCATCTGAGGTTAGCATTGCAAATATTGAGAGAGCACTAGTTGTATACTAAATTTAGCAAGTGTGAATTCTGGTTATCAAATGTCAGATTTTTGGGCTACGTTATCAATCGGGAGGGAATTGCAGTAGATCCGGCTAAGGTAGAAGCCGTACTAGATTGGGAGCCACCGAAGATAGTTACCGAGATTCGTAGCTTCTTAGGCCTGGCAGGCTATTATAGAAAATTCATTCAGGACTTCTCGAGGATTACCACACCGCTTACACACCTTACTAGGAAGGGTGTACAGTTTATTTGGAGCATAAAGTGCCAGAAGGCATTTGAGAGTTTGAAGACTAAATTAACTTTAGCATCATTTTGGTTATTCCTAGTAGTGATAATACTTTTGTTGTCTACACTGATACATCTTTATTGGGTCTTGGAGGTGTATTGATACAGACCCAGAGAGTGGTAGCTTATGTTTCGAGGTAGTTGAGAACTCATGAGCAGAACTACCCCACGCATGACTTGGAGCTAGCAGCAATGGTATTTGCACAGAAGACGTGGAGACATTACTTGTACGGAGTACAGTTTGAGCTATTCATGGATCACCAGAGTTTAAAATACCTCTTTTCTCAGAAAGAACTTAATCAGAGATAGCGTCGATGGATAGAATTTATTAAGGATTATGAATTTGCTATTCAGTACCATCCGGGAAAGGCGAATGTGGTAGCAGATGTATTAAGCAGGAAGCATCGTCGTGGGCTAGCAGCTTTGAGGTGTTCACTTCATCAGGATCTTAATACCCTTAGTCACTTTGATTTCAAGCCAGAGATTGGCGGGAACCGTGTGTTTTTAGGAGTTTTACCTGTACAGCCATCTTGGAGGGATAGAGTGGTCGAAGCTCAGATAGAGGATTCTTGGATTCAAACCCGTAAGGGGAAGATTTCCAAACAGTCCAAGGATGATTAGACTATAGGGAAAGAAGGAGGCCTCCGGATGAAGGGCAGAATTGTTATGCCGAATAATTTACAACTAAAGAAGGAACTTTTTGATGAGGCATATTGTAGAAGATATACAGTGCATCCAGGCACGACAAAAATATACAAGGATCTAAAGAGGCATTTTTGGTGGAGCGGTATGCGCAGAGAGATTTTAGAGTATGTGGCTAAGTGTTTTACAAGTCAGCAGATTAAGGCAGAACATCAGAGACCTACAGGAACCCTACAACCTTTACCCATTCCCGAGTGAAAGTGGGCAGATATTTTCATGGATTTCATAGTGAGGTTGCCTAAGTCAAAGAAATGAAATGATTCTATTTGGGTTATAGTGGATAGATTGACTAAGTCTGCACATTTCTTACCAGTGAGGATGACTTATATGGTAGATATGTATGCGAGGATCTTCATTCAGGAGATTGTTAGATTTCATGGAGTCCCGAAAACGATTGTATCAAATCGAGGCTCAGTCTTCACATCTTATTTTTGGAGGAGTTTTCAGGATGCTTTTGGTAGTCAGTTGTCATTTAGCAGTGTTTTTTATCCCCAGACAAATGGTCAGACCGAGAGGGTGAATCGGATCTTAGAGGACATGTTGAGAGCGTACATTATGGATTTTTAGGGTAGCTGGGAGGATCACATCCTACTGATTGAATTTGTATATAATAACAGTTATCAAGCTACCATCGGGATGGCACCGTATGAAGCTTTGTATGGGAGACCTTACAGATCACCCATATGTTAGGCAGAGCTAGAGGATATTCTATTGATTGGTCCGGAGTTAGTTAGACAGACCACGTAAAAGGTAGCATTGATTCAAGAGCGCATTCTTGCAGCTCAGAGTCGGCAAAAGAGCTATGCAGATCAGCGAAGATGACCTTTAGAGTTTTAGGTCGGAGACTTAGTTATGTTGAAAGTATCACCAATGAAGACCGTTCAGCATTTCGGTAGACGGGGGAAGCTTGCCCCGAGATATGTTGGTCCTTTCCAGATCATCGAGCGCATTGGAGCTGTTTCTTACAAGTTAGACCTACCAGCACCGATGTCGAGTGTACACGATGTTTTTTATATTTTGATGCTTAAGAAGCATCTGCGAGATGATGAGCAGCAGAGAGTGATTGACTCACCAGAGATTGAGATTCAGGATGACTTGACTACCGTAGAGATTCCGGTATGCATACTTGCTAGAGAGAATAAAAAGCTTAGAAATAAAGTCATTCCATTAGTCAAAGTGCAGTGGAACAGGCAAGGAGCCGAAGAGATTTCTTAGGATCGCGATGAGGATGTTCTTCACGACTACCCGCACCTGTTTGGACAAGTATGATGTTGATGCTTTGATAATTATCATTTATCTATGTTGTTTAGACACAATGATATTTTTAACACATTTATATTTACCTTTAACACTAGAATGGGGATATTATCACTTGATCCTTAATCATTTGAAACATATGGTATATACATGAGGGTTTCCTTGTTTGGATTATTTCGCTCGACGTACCAATTTCGTTTAGTTAGAGATTTAGGTGAGAATGTTTTCATTCTAAGTTGTTAACTTTAAATATCTTTGTGCTAATACCATGAGATGGGTGCAGAAGGTTTTCTATGTATGAAATACACCTTCTTAATGAGTTTTCCCAGTTATTAAGCTTTGTGATGCGACTGTGAAATTTCAAGGATGAAATCCTCTTAAGGGGGGTGAATGTAAAACCTCGATAATTTTTTGAATGATATATTAATATGAGACTAATTATGATATATGGATATTTAGTATGGTAAATATCATTAAATGGTATATGAGTATAATACCATGTGTTTTGAGTATGAACGAGTTCATACATGAGAGAGAAAAGAGTCGAAACATGCACAATGGCCAAACCCTTAAAAAACTAGAAATACCCAGTCTGGTCGACCACCACGGTCGACTGCAGCCGGCCGACAGCAGCCGGTCGACCGCGAAAGATGCAGAGTATTTTTTAATCCAGTTTTGAGTTGGTTTCGGATTTCTAAACCCATATTCGTTTTCCCTAATATATATATATATGAGGTTTTCATATTTTTTTCAGTTTTCCTAAGAACCCTAACAGCCACCAAAACCCCCAAACCCTAGTTTGATTTCTTAGAGAAGATTGGAGGCTTTCGAGCGGGATTTTCTTGGTTTTTGGCTTTTGGAGTGGAGATTTCTTTCAACCTTGCTTCTAAATTTTTTTTCGACAATCTCAGGCGAGTATCATCTCTTCTAATCCCCCTTCCAGTTTTTAAAACGCTTTTAAAGAGATTTAAACATGTTTTATAGAGCCTAAATGACTAGATTATGAATAAAAAACAACTCGTTCGTATTATATGTATAAGGATTAGATCTTTTTATGCTAAAAAGGTTAAGAACAAATTTTACAGCTGTATTTAAGATCTGAAGATGATTTTAAAACGTGGTTAATCCAAAGAAAGAAGTTTGATTCATCGTTTTGAGCTTTTATGCATGTTTTAGGGTTTTGAATATAAAAATAATGCATAAAATCATGATTATATATGTTGATTTTGTTTCCAGATATTTCTATTTGTTATAACATGTTTGTATCAAGATTCATGAAGTTTTTACTATATTTAAATCACAAAAACATGATGTGAACACGACACATACAAAATCCTGGAAAAACTAGATTTTGGACTTACGGTCGACTGCCACGGTCGACCGCGTGCAGGGTAAAGACGTGGGTAGTCTCTGGAGCCCGTCGCGGTCGACCGCCACAGTCGACGGCCAGTCTGATGTTGGCCTGTGCATGGTTTTGGTTTGATTTCTATTTGTCGAGTGTTTCTCTTGACCTTGTGATGATTAACTACAATGTTAAAACTTGTTAAACACCTAGGATGATAGTGAACTTCAGATGCGGACACGCACACCGAGATATGTGCCCTTATGCTTAATTTGTGTTGAATTAACACACTTTTGTCACAAGTTAAAATTTATAAATACACATGACTAGTATTTGATCTTTCACGTATTCGGAAATAGGAAGATAAAACCTATTACCGTAGAACGATTGAGTAAGAGTATTACAATAGTATCGTTATTACATGTATCCGTAATAGGGATATAATAAATCCTATTGCCGTAGAGCGATTGAGTAAGAATATTACAAGAGTATCGCTATAGCACAAAATGATGCACACATAGATATTTGATCAGTTGTAAGTCTTACTTCCATGATAGATTACCCGCGAGTACGGTATTTCTTTTGAGATTTTAGCACACCCGTTATGGACGATGGTTATATTCCTTTTGGTTTGGTTGACATCCTCTTTTATTAGAGCAAGCTACTCGGATGTAATTTGAGATGATGTATTTATTCTTTATGTTGGAGATTTGAGTATGTTTCCTCGACTATTTGTTTTTTCATATAGAGTTATATGAATGATTTGATATATGTAAGTACTGACTCTATTTTCTTATATACTCTTACCCCTTTTCCTGGGGAGAGGTAGTGATGATCTCGCTAGTACTTTGGCGCTCGTTGTTTCCCCTCTTTTAGGCAACGAGTCCGGCGCATGGAGAGTCGCAGGTTGATGGGACTCCTTAGTTGTCTATTTAGCTATTTATTATACTTTGTAGTTATTGCAGAACTCCACATGTAGTTGATTATTTTCAGACTCTAGATTGGTACTTTATTTTAGAGTTGATTGCTCTTGTGAGACTTTGTTTATTTGACTCATTGTATTTGAGATCCAGTTTACACTCGGAGGTATTTCTATTCTATTTTAGTTGAGCTCATTCTTGATATTTCTTATGCTTCTTCTGTGTATATCTAATGTTGCCTATTTCTATTTTTCATGTCTTTACCTTCACCTATTTATTGTTTCTGCTAGAGAGAGAGTGATTATGATGGTGAAACATGTCGTAGCATGGTGGTTGGTGCTTGGCAGGTTTGACAATCTGGGTTTTATCTGGGACTGCAGCCTTGTGTGAACCCTAGGGCATCACAAAAAGAATTAATGAAATCTATGGCTATAAATCAAGTCTGGGATCTCATTGAATTACCAAAAGGTGTTGTGGCTATAGGCTACAAATAGTCTACAATACCAAAAGAGATGCTTCTCGTAATATTGAGAGATATAAGGCTAGACTTGTAGATAAAGGTTTCACTCAAAAAGAAGGGAATTATTATCATAAAACCTTCTCTCCAATTTCTAAGAAGGATTTATTTAGGGTTGTCATGGCTCGAGTAGCTCATTTTGATATGGAGTTACATCAAATGGATGTGAAAACAGCTTTTCTGAATCGGGATCTTGAGAAAGAAGTATACATGAGGCCAGAAGGATTTTGTGACAAGAAAGATAATCACTTAGTTTGCAAGCTAAAGAGATCTATATATGGACTAAAACAAGCCTCACATTAATGGTATAAAAAGTTTTATAATGTTGTTTCCTCATATGGATTTTCTGAGAACATCATTGATCAATGTATATACCTTAAGGTTAGTGGAAGCAAGGTTATATTTCTAGTCTTATATGTGGATGATATTCTACTTGCATACAGTGATTTAGGTTTGTTACATGAGACAAATTCCTCTCTAAGAACTTTGAAATGAAGGATTTATGTGAAGCTTCTTATGTCATTGGCATATAAATTCACAGAGATAGGTCTAAAAAAACTTTAGGACTATTTCAAACGATCTACATTGAAAAGTTATTAGAGAGATTCGGAATGAAAGATTATGCATCCATTTAAGTATTTATCATTAAAGGGGATAAACTCAGTCAAGATCATTGTCCACAAAATAAACTAGAAAAGGAACAGATGAAGAGCATACCTTATGCATCTGTCGTGGGTAGTTTGATGTATACACAGGTCTGCACTTGACCTGACATTGGATTTGCAATAGGATTATTGGGTCGATACCAGAGTAAACCTGGTATGGAGCATTGGAGGGCTGCTAAAAGATTTGTGAGATATCTGAAGGGAACCAAGGATTATAGATTAACTTACAATCATACTGATCATTTGGAGGTAGTTGATTATTCACATTCAGATTTTGTTAGATGCATAGATTCAAGAAGCTCTACTTAGGAATATGTCTTCCTTCTCACCAGAGGTGCTATATCTTGGAGGAGTACTAAGCGAACAATTGTTGCTTCATCTATCATAGAGGCGGAATTTATTACATGCTATAAAGCCACTACACATGCATTATGGTTGAGGAACTTTATCTCAGGTCTCAAAGTCGTCGATTCTATTGCGAGGCCTATGATGATCTATTGTGATAATCCAGCGGCTATTTTCTTCTCCAAATATAATAATAGTGAAAGCTGAAGTAAGCATATTGACATAAAGTATCTTAGTGTTAGAGAGAATGTGAAACAAAGTGTTGTGTTCATTGAACACATTAATACCGAGCTTATGATTGCAGATCCGATGACTAAAGGATTGCTGGCAAAATAGTTCCTAAGTCATGTGGAACATATGGGATTGTTTTAGCTCGTTATGTGTTTGTTTCTCTCTCTAAATGTTTTTAGACATGTTCTAAATATTCTTGGAGAATGAAGTTTGATTTTGTTGTGCATAAACAAAGTTTTCATATTTAAATTATATTTGTTAGGATAGTTAAAGTATGACCCGAGTGACTTGTAGTAAGTTATTCATAAAGTTTGTTCATAAAGTTGCTCACTTGATGAATTTATGTATCGTGATACATGGAAGGAATGGCTTGTTATTACTAACAGCTTGACCGCTATGATTCATGTATTAGATTCTTTATTTGAGTGGGAGCTATCCGCTATGAATTTATGTATCTTGATAAAGTTTTTGCCCACTCGATACAAATTACTTAATTTGTTTGATATTTAAATTCTCATACTATAAAGAGTTATTGTGGATTTAGATAAGATCATATCTATGTAGTTTCCCTGATGGATGAAAACTATTTTAAGAAGTTTTATCTTTTAAGAATTCTAATTATATTAGGAGGGTTCTATCCTAGCCTATAAATACTGCCATAGTTCCTCAGGCTTTTTGGTAAGGCATATGCTAGAAACTATTTCTATTGTCTCTATTTCATTTATTCTAACGATGATATAATTTTTTCTTAGTTTATGTATATACTCAGATTATCTCTATTTTCGATCTAATTTTCTAAGTTACGGGTCTATCTAGACACCAATGGCTGGAGGTATCTTTCAATTTACTTTATTTCTGTTGTGTGCTCTATATTTGTTTAGATTTCAATATCTAACATCTTTTGCTTGCTACTAGTGCCCGAACGTTGCCGGGTCTACCTTACATGTTAATCGGAGAATGTTCAAAAGGCCAAAGTAGCATGGAACTTCCTCATTTCTCCTCGCCGAGTAGTGATTTTTTGTAAGCTAGGTGACTTTTTATAATCTAGATTTGGAAGAATGGATACTACAAAATCATTCTTCTAAATGTAACTGTTACTCTTTTTCAAATTGAGTTGCCATCTGATATCTATGGCACTAGAGAACTCAATACTAATGAGATGAACGATGATGGATAAAAATTCTTGCACGTCAATGGAGAAAATCTTAACGATGATAATATTGAATAATAAGGGATAGGAACACAAGAAAATGGAGTGGGATTCTCTCCATTATCAAAAATAGTGGGAGACCACTACCATATCATAATTATTGGTTTGTTTAATGGATAATTGTGATTTGCTTTTTAATGTAAAATTAAGAAGAATGCAATTTATGGGAATACATGAGTGTTACATCTAGAATGAATTAATAACCAATTAGATAAATTAATATTTATGATGAAGATAACACTCACTCCAATACTTTGTCAAAGTGGAGAACATCCAAATTTTAAGAAAATATTAGTAGTTGATGTCACTAACATGAAGAGGAGCACCTAATATCAATGAGATGAACAACGAGTGATATAAGGATCCTATCCCGCTCCAAATAAATTTCAACCGTGAATTCCAATTGAAGAAATTTGAACTATTTGATTTCATTAAATCCTTGATTTTTGACATGTGTCACATTCTTTCATCAAGTGGAAAATCACATTTTTTTTTTATGTTTGCAAACTCACGTTTTGGGTTTTAATTTGAATTATTGGGTTTTAATAATAGTTTGGCTTAAGAGAGAGGTAAAATGGGTTTTTATGATAATTAGCTTATTGGATTGGATCCAATTGAAAGAATACCCATTGACCCAAACCCTCTTCGTAATCCCTCATATTAGAGCCCCACCTCCCCTTTAGGGCTGAGATTGAGGAGCTCGGAGGCTAAGAAAGGATTTCTTTTACATCAAAGGCAAGTGTTTTCTTGCTCAAAGTTTTTCTCTTTAAATTTTGGACATATAGGTTTTGGAGATCTCACTCTCCTTTTGCTAATGATACAAGTTTAATTTTAACAGTTTTCATTTAGTATTTTTTATGAGATTTGATCAGGGGAGGATTACTCTAAGAGGTAGATCTCAATCTACAATCTCTTTTGAGGAGAAGGACTCATTATTGTAGGTAGATGTTAACCTTACAAGATATAGTCTTTGATACATGGCTTGATGAGATTTTCATTACTTATATAGTATTATGTGATCTTTACATTTGTATGATGTTTTGGATAGTTTGGAGTAAATTGGATAAGGGGTTGTCCTAATTTTTAATTTGGATTGTGAACCCTTGAACTCTAATGGTGAATTTAAAAATAATCATTTGGGAAGAAAATTGATAGAGTAGATTCTTCTTAGGAGTAGAAAACTTGGGTTAAAATTGATTATTAATTTAACTTTGAATAGAGAAAGTGTTGGATTGAAACATTCTAAAAGTCACGATTTTTAGCATGAGCACATGCGTTAACTTGTCTAGCGCACGTGCTCAGTGAAATCTCGAGAGTAGTTATGTTTATAGGGTTTGAGCACATATGCCTGAATAATGAGCGAACACACTCAAGTTGGTTTTTCAAAGATGATTTTTTATTTTGAATTTCTCAATCTGCTATCAAAACTTGGCTGATATGGCATCGAGATGAGTGCACACACTTGACCTCTGAGCACACCGCCTAACCTCCGAGTGCACACGCCTAACCTCTGAGCACATGTGCTCACTTATAAGAAAATAAATTCTTTTGATCTTATCCATTCAAACTTATATTTCATAATTCTTTCGTTTCCATCTATGGGTTATGATATTAGTTATGTAGTTAACCTTGTCCTTGCCATCTTGAGATAAGGTTAATGATAAAATAGTTTCTTGGTTATAGTTCCTTATTTATGATCATTTAT
>BQKN01059879.1:97524-109749 GCA_022839385.1 Asparagus kiusianus
AGCAGTCTTGAATTGGCTCTGTGTGTGTGTGCAAGTAAAGCTTGTTGTACTATGTTATTGCATAATGTTTTATCATATGTTTCTACCATGCTTTGCTATGTTTGCTATGACCAATAATCGATGGACACTATGCGTGTTGGCCTAGGTTATACCTCAAACTTATGTTTGCTCAGTACATTATCATGGGACTTAGACCGAGGAGTATGCATGGTTAGGCACCATGATATGGTATATACATGATGATAATGATTGCTTGTGTTTGGATATTAGGCATGCCCCTGATGATACTAAATAAAGAATATTTTCTGTTTGAATTAGGAAAGTGCTTAGTTTGAGATACATCACAATTATGAGTGGAGGCTCATGATTATCCACCACGAAAATTTTATCAACTGCAACATATAATAAACAAGAAAGATTAAACCAAGAAAGAGATCTAGTATCTCTAGGTATCAAGTCATAATTGTCTTGATTTGATATTTAACGAGTGTGTTTTGTTTTCTTTGGCAACCTAATCGGAAGGGGCACCCACATAATGGATGTTCTCTATGGATTGAGTTACTAAAGCCTAATTCATAATATAACATGTATAACTAAGTAATAAAAAACTTTATGTGGTAATTAGTAGGAGAGAATTTAATATCTCATAGATAATGTGTGGTCTGAGGTTGTGTTTGAGTGTTAGTGCCAGATGAGTTAGTGCACATAAACGAAGTAAAGAATGAAACCAAGTAACATTCTTAGCAGGTACACCCAATACACATTATCATGTGAGAGCTTTTACTAAATAAGATTAAGTAAAATATGAAAATAATTAAATGCACACACTACCTTTGCACCACACTCAAGGTTTTAGCCTTACTCTCATTGTGATCTTTGTGTGGTTGTATATTTGGTCTATTTGTTAGTTTTATTATATGATGTAGATTTTGAGATGCATGTTTTTATTCATGAAAGTAAGTAAAGTGATACAGTTATATAATCTTTCTTACAATTATACTAATCACGCATTCATTGTACATGTTACATTTGTACAAATCTCTCCATCTATTTAGCACTTGCTTGATGACTTTCTAACCATCCTTGTTTGCACACTAGTGGCCAACTCGGACACTTCACCCCTTCTTTCAAGCACCCTGAAGTCTACTGATTTTTAGCGAATGGGGTTTTTCATTAACCGGCTTGCCTATTTGTTTATCTAATTTTGTTATCTTTCTTATTACCTGAGTTTGTTATCTATGTGTACTTGTTACTAGACTTTGTTATCTGTGTTTACTTGTTACGAGACTTTTTTATCTATGTTTACTTTATTGCTATTATGCGATGACTCTGACATATTCAGTTGTTTCAGTGGTTATTACAGACTTGTATGGCCATAGGGCCTTGTTATTTTGTTTTCTGTAAGGATGATATTGATATAATACTTGTGATATCATTTATGTTATTCAGTATCAGTGATAGTTGTCATTTGCATTCACTAACTATCTTTGCTTTCACTATGTAATTGTACTGCATACTTGCTATCTGCTGTATATCAGTTTCCTTATATTTGTATTTATATATGAAATTGTGATTCTATTCTAGGTATGGTGGATGAGATGTATGTATCGATCTTTTAGATAGGCTTCAGTATATACTTTCAGATGGTGTTTAGATCCATGGTATGTACCGCCTAGCCTAGTCACGTGCCCGTCAATTCTTGCCATGATAGGGGCATAATAAGGTTTTGTTTGGTATCAGAGCCTAAGGTTTATTAATACATACATCCAAATACCATAAGAATATTTCACAAATTTTACATTATTTTCTTTTGTTTGACTTTGACTTTATATTCTTTGATAGCTAAGTAAGTCATGTTCTTCACTTGTTGTAGAATGAAGGCGATATCTGTCCATTCCTTGCTATGAGTACTAGCAGTCTTGAATTGGCTCTGTGTGTGTTATGGATGCCCTACACCGTATGTATTGTGCCATAATAGAGGATATTAGGAGCTCTGAGCTTCTAACAGAGTATGACAGTGCCATCTAGGATCTACGCTGATAGCTCACATCAGCACGAGTGGCGCTCATGAGGAAGTAGTATCTCATGAGCTATATGAGTCTAGAGGCCACTCAGGACCACCAAGAAGCTTAGAAGCTAAGACCAATGTTGACATCAGTGATCAAACATACCATTTCTGATAGGATCGACGCCCGAGCCTATTCAGCACCGTACCCACCTAAGACTCTGTCAGGCTACCTCCTCTCAGATTCCCCTCTTCATGCTCTAACCCCCAATCTAGAGATGACCCCAGCGAAGTGACAACTGATTCATCATTTGAGGCCCCAAGAAGGACAAAGCCTGGCTCGTGGAGGATGACCCATATTCACACTGGAAAACTATGTCGTTAGTCATTTTAGACCCTAGATATGTAGGCTACATTGGATTGTGAGAGTGAGTATACTTCATACAGTTTTGTATTTCTGCATTTATCTGAGTTCATCACATTCTATGTATTCTTTTAGATGATGCTTGGCATGTTAGGATCAGTAATGAGGCAGTGAGAGTGGGTCAAGAGATGTTTTTTGAAAAATATAAGAAAAACCCCTTTATTTTTATTAGAAAAATAGAAATCCGTTACAAAAAAAGGGATTGGAATCGACACATTGATTCTTTTTTCATAATTTATTTTGACCGTATGCATCCAAAGATGCACGTATGGTTCAAAAGGGATAAAATTTTATCCTAATCAACCGACTTTATCGAGAAAGATTACTTTTTTTAGGCCATGCCCGATAGTCATCTATGAATGGGAGCTTTATATAGACCGATTAGTACATTATCTTGGGTATGACATCATCCTAGGAATATATTGACTTGCTACTTTTTACGCAACCATAGATTGTCGCTAACAAGTTTGTAGTTTCTATTTGCCTAAGCATACACCTTTTGTGTTTATGAGTGGTTGGTGGAGTTTAGATTCGCAAGAGAATCACGCTATAGCTATTATATTTCGAGCTATAATGGAGGCAGACAAATCAGTTGAGGAGAGATGTATTCCATCTATAGTGAGGGAGTTTATAGTCATCTTTCCCAAAAAGTTGTCAGGATTACCACCACCACATAGTATAGAGTTTTCCATCAATAAAGTACCAAGCACAACACTGATATTAAACTAATGTAGCAGATAGCCCCTAAGGAGTCAGAAGAACTCAAGGAGCAATTAAAGACTATCGGAGGATGGGGTTTATACATTCTTGTTGTTCACTGTGGGTGTAGATGGTTAAAACGCGCGCACACACACTCTCTCTCTCTCTCTCTCTCTCTCTCTCTCTCTCCCCCTCTCCCCCCTCCCCCCTTGACCAACACTTAGTCCAAGTCCAAGAAATGAATGCCAATGGGCTAAACATTTTAAATGGGCCCAAGCATAAGCCTATGGTAAGCCATAGTGAAGTTCACTCTAGTCTCATACAAACTTGGCTAGATTGTAAGCTTTTGCCCAACCTATCCGAGTCAAAGAATGCTCGAGTCTGAGTCGAAAGTCAACTTAAAATCAGACTCTAGGCTGAGTGAAATAGGCATCTACAAGTCATATTCTGAGTTGAACCGAAAGACATCTTCACATCTAACTTCCATGAAGAGATCCCAAGTGTAGCTGACTCGGGCTATAGCGAAGCTTTCCCAAGCATCACATGAACTTTACTCAAAAGACATAAGGGGGCCACGTCATCCACACCTTAAGGAAAATGGACTGCCCATGTTCTAGTGAAGCTCGCTAGATCAAACTTTACCCATAGCACTATAGTGAGCTTATCCCCTGACCATTACTAGTGAACCTTGCCAATGACTATTTCAAGGGCTATTGTTATGGAAATGGATCTCCCCTATTAATGGACACTAACTCTCTCTCCCCTCTCTCTCTCTCTCTCTCTCTCTCTCTCTCTCTCAACTTGTAAGAGGAGGGGAGATTGCTCATTTTCGGGCACCTGGCACTTGGCAATCTAGCAACTTGGAACTTGGTATCAGCCTTGCGTTCATTTACTTGGTAATTATCTACTTGAGGGCTTCAGTAATCTCCAATTAGTAGAAGATTCAGTGCTTTAGTTAGATTGTTAATAGAGTATGAGATCGATGCTCCATTGGCGTACAAAAAAGAACCCAATGAAAAATAATTATTTTCTTGTTCTTCTTAAAATTGTAATCTCGAGTCAATTGTAATGTTAAGACCGAAAATAGTGAGAAGCACCTGTTTTACTAGTAAGGAAGAAAGATAGAAGTGGATGTATGTGTGTAGACTATAGAGAGTTGAATCAGGTAACCATCAATAATAAGTGCCTAATCCCTCGTATCAATGATCTATTTGATCAATTAGGAGGAAACACCATGTATTTTAAGTTAGATCTGAGGTCTAGTTATCATCAACTCTGAGTGAAGGAGGAGGACCTTCCTAAATTTTTTTTTAGAACCAGATATGGCCATTTTGAATTCCTACTTATGCATTTTAGTGTAACTAAAGCCCAATGTAAGTTCATAGTCCTAATGAATCAGATCTTTTTCCCTTTACATGGCAAGTTCATCATAGTTTTTATTGACAATATTCTGGTATATTTGAAGAGTCAAGAAGAGCATGAGGAGTACGTTAGTGTAGTGTTGGAAGTGATGAAGAAGGAGCAGCTATTAGGAAACTAGGGAAGTTTGAGTTCTGACTGAGTGAAGTTGCTTTTTTGGGTCATACAGTATCCTAATAGAATAGCTATTAATAGCAATAAGATTGAGAATATAGTCAGGTGGCCGACATCAAAGGATGTCGTTGAAGTTCATAGATTCCTAGGAGTGGTAGGATACTATTGCAGATTTCTTAAGGATTTATTATGGATTATTGATCCTTTTACTATGTCGATCTGAAAAGAAGAAAATTTCAAATGGACCAAGGATTGTCAGGAATCCTTTGAGGAGTTGAAGAAGAGATTGACCACTATGCTTATCCTAACTAGCTGTACTAGATGGATCGGGAGGTTATGCCATTCTTAATGATGCATTAGAAAAAGGACTTGGATGTGTATTGATGTAAAATAGCAAGGTGATTGCTTATGACTTAAGACAGTTAAAGCCTTATGAGAGGAATTATATCACTCATGATTTGGAGCTAGTCACAGCCATTTCCGTCTTGAAGATTTGGAGGCATTACTTGTTGGGTGAACTAGTTGAGGTCTTTATTGACCATAAAACATTGAAGTACGTATTCACTTGGAAGAACCTCAACATGAGGTAGAGTAGATGCTGACTTACTAGCGAATTATGACATAATTTTGTAGTACCATCCAAGGAAGGTTAATGTAGTCCTTGATGCACTTAGTAGACACCTGGAGCTGAGGATGTTAACATCTCTGTTGGCCTTCTTGTTTTAATGATGATTTACAAATAATTTATATCTAATATTATTTGTCTAGTGTTTGTGTTTTATATTTATTCTAGGCAAACAATATGTTGGAGGTTGGCGGAATTGTGAAGTGAAGCCTACGCAATTGATAGTTAAAGATTCAAGTTCAAGCTTCATCCGCAAGTGTACCAAGTCAAGCTTATTGAAGATCAAGATTGCTTGGGTAACATTTAGTTTAGGAGTTTATATTATGTGTGTTAGTACTTTAAGCTCAATCATATACACACATACACGTTTTGGTTTTGTATATATATAGTTATATATATACATATATGTTATGGTTTGATAGTTTTCAAGTTTTAATATGAAACAATTTAATATAATTAGAAAACATATTTTTATTTCATACTTATATGCATATATATGATTTTATCAATATCAATTTTATTTAGTTTAATAAAATCATGTTTTAGTGCATTATATGTGTATTTTGATAAAATACTATATTCATTGTTTATAGACTTCATAACAATAGTTTACATCTTTCTTCAAGTCTATAAAATCACTTTGTAAAGTTTTAAAATATGGTTTAGGCAAAATATCAAAATTCATATGTTTACATTTCTATGTTTTGTAGCATGTGTATTATCATGTCTACAATCATTTCCCAAAGTTTTACATTTTTAGGACTTGTTTGATATTTTTAAACAAAGTTTCAAAATCAAATAAACAACATTCAAACTGTTCTATTCATGTATCAGTTCACGGTCGACCGCCACGGTCGAACGCACCTGAGTTTTTACCTGCGGAGTCAAACAGAAACTTTCGCAGTCGACCGCCACGGTCGACCGTCAGCTCAAATTTTCCCACGGTCGACCGCCACGATCGACCGCTAAAGTCTCTGGAAAATTCTCAGCTTCGAAAGTGGCTCGCGGTCGACCGCGAGATTTTCACGATCGACCATCATATACTCCAACGACTATTTTGTACAGAATATGATTTTGGATTCTATGGGATTTTTGGTTATTTTGTTTTGGGTTTTTGCTGAAGTTTTGAGTGGGTATAAATATCCCATTGCCTTCAGCTCTTCCATAACAAGAGAGTGTTTTTAAAACAAGTTTAAAGAGTTTTAAATAAGGGTTTAAGTTTGGTTTAAAAAACTTTTAAGCATTTGGAAGTTTGACTTTGTAAAATCAATTTCACAAGAGCTTGAGGAGATTATCTATTGGTGTTTGGGCATCCAACTATTCTCCCTCCAGCTCTTGATCTATTGAGAAGTTTTTTAAACTCTATTTCTAGCTTTACATCTATTTATTTGATTATCATTTTATTAAAGCTAGTTTTATATTGAGTTTAGTTGATTTGATTTCACTCATTGTTTACACACACCCACTTGAGCTTATTGTATTTGCATACATTGTATATTTGGGTTGGTGAGAGTTGTAACAATTAAGTGTGAACTTTTATTGTGTTCTCATCCATATTAGAGACAATCATTCTTTATATTGTGCTTAATTGTAAGATCACTTTGTAATACACTTGTATACCGAGAGAAGTGTGTGGCGAGAGTTAGGGATCGTCCCAAGAGGAGTGGTGTCGGTTGACGAACCTAGGGAGAGGTTGTATCCGAGCACTGAGATACGTTTAGTTCAACACTTGAGAGGGTGTAGAGTGGGATTGCAAGAGTGGTGATTGTAAAGTTTTCGGTTAGCTAGAAAACCGAATGTGAGTTGTAAACGTTGTTCGGGTAAGCGTAAAAAACCCAGTTGTGATAGTGGATTTCTCCTCGGGAGTGGGTAGCAGAGACGCAGGACGGAAGGTCCGAACTCCGTAATCATATTGTGTGTTTGCATTGTTTATTAGCACACTTCACTCTTATCTTGTTTATTTCACTCTTGTGTTAGTTTATATATCATTGCATATATTTTTATCATATAGGATATATCTTATTGTTCATATTGTATATTCTTGCTCATAACATATTGTATATCTATCTTGCAAGATTAATTTATTATTAAGTTTTAATTAGCATATAATCGGATTAGATTAGCATAAGACCCTAATCACCCCCCCCCTCTAGGGTCTAACAATCTCAAATAGATTTAGCCAAGGATTTCTCCCAGTTATAGCTTTAAGTATTGCCTTCAAATGCAGGATGACACTTAATAATAGTCCAGATTGATTCCAGTCTGATAGAGAAGATTTGGATAGGGCAACCCAACGATGAGAGGGTTTAGGAGTTGAAGAAGTTTGTAGAGGATGGGAAGAGGAAAAATTTACGCATAAGGCTAGACGGAACATTATTGTCTGGAGATCATTTATGTGTATTGAAAGGAGATGTTTGGAGAGAGTTTTTGATAGAAGCCCATGCCTCGGTATTAACCAAGCATCCATATGATGTCAAGATGTATTGAGCCTTTTTTTGGAGATTTTGGTGGGAAAGCATGAAGAAGGAAGTTGTTGAGTTCTTATCCCGGTGCATGACTTCCCAACAAGTTAAAGCTAAACGTCAGAGATCAGGAGGTGAGCTGCGATCGTTACTCATTCGACTATGGAAGTGAAACATATTACCGTGGATTTCACGATGGCATTACCTAGGAGTATAAAAGGTAACAATGAATTCTAGGTCATCATAGATCGATTGACTAATTCGAGGCATATTTTATTGTTTAGAGTTGTGCAGCCTACCGATCAGCTCACTAAGAGATACATGTAGGAGATTGTTCGTCTTCACGAGTTCCTCTTAGTATTGTATCTGAAAGATACCCTAATTTTTGGCAAGAGCTTCATGCTAACTAGGCACTTGTCTTTATTTTAGTTTGGCTTATCAACCATAGACCAATGGCTCATCTCAATGTACCATTTAGATCTTTGAGGACATGTTGAAGGCCTGCACGATCGACTTTGAAGGATCATGGGAGTCTTACATATATCTTACAAAATTCTGCTATAACAACAGCTATTAGTCCAGTATTTTGATGGTATCATACGAGGCTTTGTATGGCCAGAGGTGCCTATCACCAATTTGTAAGGATGAAGTCAAAGAAAGGAAGATTTTAGGTCTCAAAATGATGATAAAGATCATGGACAAGATCCAAGTGGTAAGAGATCATATGAAGAGAGTCCAAGATCACCAAAAAAGCTAGGCGGACACAAGCTAGAGACCATTGTAGTTTAAGGAGGGTAACCATGTATTCTTGAGATTGTCACCAACTTGGGGAGTTATACACTTTGAGCGAGAGGGGAGTTGAGCTCTAGTTATGTAGGTCCATTCGATGCCTTGGAGTATGTTAGAGAAGTAGTCTATCATTTAGCATTGCCACCTTCCTTATGTAGGATACATGATGTTTTCTATATCTCCCAACTTCAATACATTCTGAGAGATGGTCATGTTATGGGCATCTCTGAGCTTGAAATTGGGGATGGTATCTCGTTCCAACAAGAACCAATTGCTTCCATAATTAAAGTGAGAAGATAATTAAGAATCATAGTATCTCACTCATACTTAGTCTCCTAGGATCAAAACCTAGTGAGGACACTTGGGAGAGAGTGGACGAGATTCGCGTCCGATGTCCACATATTTTTAATAAGGAGGTATATTTTCTTTTTTGTTCTTTTCCCCTATTTTGTTCTTGAATTTTGAGGATAAGTGTTCTTTTTAGGCGTACATGGTGTAAGAACCTCTACCCCACTTTGAATAAATTTCCCATAGAATAAATTTGAACCATATGTTTGTTGAATTCTTGATTTTAACAAGTTTCACATTCCATCAAGTACAAAGTCAAAAATATTATTTTATATTTTTCAAATCATGTTTTTGTTTTTTAATTTGATTTCTTGGATTTTAATAATGGTTTGGGTGTTAAGAAAGAGATAAAAGGGGTCTTAGCTTATTTGGTTGGATCCAATAGAAAGAATTACTATTGACCCGAACTCTCTTAAAAATTCCTTATATAAAAGTCCTAAATCCCTCTCCCATTAGATTAGAACTGATATTGGAGAGCTTGCAGGTCAAGAAAGGATTGCTTCTACAACCAAGGCAAGTATTTTCTTCCTTAAGGATTTTCTTTTTAAAATTTGTACATATGGGTTTTAGAGATCTCAATCCCTCTTACTAATGATACAAGTTAAATTATAAAAGGTTTTTATTTGATTATTTTCATGTTATTTAATCAAAGGGAGGATGTCTCTAAGAGGTGAATCTCAATCCACAATCTCTTTCAAGAAGCAGAATGTATTATTGTAAGCAGATGTTAACCTTGCAAGATAGAGTCTTTGATCTATATTTTGATGTGATTTTTATGGATTTTTAGGTATTATATGATATCTACATTTTTATGATGTTTTTGGATAGTTTGGAGTAGATTGAATAAGTGATTGGTCCTATTTTTAGTGTGGATCGTGAGCCCATGAGCTCTAATAGTGAATTTAGAAATACTTGAACATTTGATATGAAAATTGGTGGAATAGATTCTTCTTGACAGTAAAAAAACTTGAGTTAAAGTTAGTTTTTGATTTAATTTTGAATTGAGGAAGTATTGAATTGAAAACATTTAGAAAATCACAAATTTAAGCTGAGCGCATGCGCTCAACTTGTCTAGCGCATGTGCTAATTGAAATCCCAGGAGTAATTTTATTCACAGATTTGAGTGTACATGCCCAGAGCACATGAGCTCAAGTGGGTTTTTCAAAGATGATTTTTTTTATATTTTGTACTTCTCAGTCTGCTGTAAGAATTTGGTTAACATGACATCAGGGTGAACGCAAATGCCTAGATCTCCCAACTAGGGGTGCTAAATGACTGAATCAAATCAAATTCTAAAATGTTCATATTTGTATTTATTTAAAATTAATAAATTTGATCTCAAATTTGAATATCTACATCTCAAGTTTCTCGAATTCAAACTCAAGTACTTGATATTTGGTAAATATTCAGGAATATTCAAAAGTTTTTATTTTATTAAATATCAAAGTATATTTATTTTGCTAAAGAATTTGATTTTAAAATAATATCTAAATTCTAATAACTATGTATGTATGTATATTATACTAGTTCTTGTGCACGTGCAATGCACGTGATTAAATATCAAAATTATTTATTTATTTATTTTCTTACTATAAATTAAGTCAGATTCATTTTAAGGTAAAATTTATAAATATGGATTATTACATTTGCCATAAATTTTATATAAATATTTTTAAAAATTTTATGAAATAGATGATTATTTTTTAAAATCTTTTGGGGTTAGGAATAAATAACTAATAAGTTTACAGTGAAAATTGGGGAACATAGTACATTATTAAGAATTATTAATCTTTACTCATTTTGTTTATAATGATGGGGTCTTATTATTAATTAACTACAAGGCTAAGTATATTACTTTTTTGTTGGACGTTCAAGGCAGGCAGAGGATCCATGTGTCCTTATCGCAATGAATGTTATACAATTTAAGTATAAAAGAAAAAGGAGCGTTGATGAATGGCATGGTTGGTGAGGAGAAACTCCAGCAGCTTAAGTTGGTATGTGGATATATAATAGATGGAGATGGAGAATGATGGTTTTGAAAACAGTGGGTACGTGTGGGTTGTTAGTATAGTTTTTGTTTGTATGGTTTCTTCGATCATTTTCAAGATATTTGTGGTCATATATATATATATATATATATATATATATATATTTATATATATATATAGCTTTGCTATTCTGTTTTGGTTATGTGGAAGAGTTTGGGTGTTAAAAAATTAAGTTATCTAATCTAGTTAAAGTAGGATTATATAAGTTAAGCCCATACATGAAATTTATTTTAACCAACACCTACGTGTAAATATTACAATTAGCATTGGGATCTAAGATATGTGTGATATTCTCTTTGGTTTTTATACAAATAGTATCCATTTAAATAATAATAGTATAACGAAACTTTGTGATCTGAAAAAAAAAGATCAAACATATAATATAAGTAATTACTTTAAAATAATCTAATCTAATACGAAGAAAATAGATGAAATAATATAAAAATTATTGCAATTTTAAAATTTATAATTTTTAAACAATCTAAACTAATCTAATAAGAAGAAAATAATAAAGTCACATATTTTTTGAAGGAGGTAAAAGTTCTATGAAAATTGTTGTAATTTCTAATCCAAAAAAAGATAAAACATACAATATAATTACTTGCTTTAAAATAATCTATTCTAATCTAATAAGAACAAAATAGATGAAAATGTTATGAAAATAATTGATATTTCTTGATATGGAAAAAAATTAAATATACAATATAATTAATTGCTTTAAAATAATCTAATCTAATCTAATAAGAAGAAAATAACAAAAGCAAATATATGTAGAAGGAGATGAAAATGCACGTAAATTGTTGTAGTTTCTTGGCTTATAAACATTGGTATGTGATGTTGCATGTGAGAGGATAATAATTATAATTAGAGTTATATTTAAATAATAATAGTATAATTAAACTTTAAAACTAATTATATAGTACTGTGAAATACTTGAATTTTACTTGGTGAGAGATTGCCACGTTGTGTCCTCATATCACAGCCGTTTATTTTAATTTTTCTTTTTTATAAGTTTCAGAATGATTTTGTCTCTTTAATTTGTTTGGTGGATTTTGCAAAGACCACATCCACATTATGTACATTTGTAGATCTGCGTTATTTCGGGGTTCGACCTCTGGGGCGGACATTATTTGTCTCACTAATTTATTTGGTTTTTACATATATGTCATTCATCTTATATACATTTGTAAATTTAGCATTTAATAATTTTATTTAGGTTTATATTTTAATTTAAACTATATTCTTATCTTCATACTATGTATATCCAATAAGAATTCATCAATTTATCGACT
>BQKN01059879.1:140702-190730 GCA_022839385.1 Asparagus kiusianus
AAATTAAATAATATATTATTAAAGTATTATATTATATATATTATTCATATATTATATCAATTATTATATAATGTAGCAACTAATATAATGTAAATTAGTAATTATTGTATAACATATTATATTTTTGTATAAATAAAATAATGTATCATATAAATATTATATTATTAAAATATTATATTAAATATATTAATATTATATTATATTAATTATTATATATAGTATAGCATGCTAATATAATATAATATAATACAATATAATAATTAATAATAGTAATTTGTAAGTATAGTACAATATATTATATTTTAATATAAGTAAAATAATATTTATATTATAATAAAATACTAAATAATATACTAAACCAATTGGATAAGTTAATTTAGAAGTAATTAATAGATAAAATTATATTTTAATAAGGTGCCACATCATCAATTATCCCACATGAATTGTCAAATCAAATGATCAAATTATCCCATTATCCCACTTTATCCCACTTTACCCACTCAAAATATCCCAAAGGGGCAAAATTGTTCCATTGGAATAATTTTTCCACTTGGCCCCAATTTGTCCCAACCAATAACCCCCCCTTAGGAGTGGATTTAGGGGTTGGTTACACCCCTTATCCCCTACAAATAACCGCATTACTCAATTGAGTAGAAGGTTAGAATTTTTTCGGCAGAAGGTTGGATTTTTCGAGATCAGATTATCATGGAGCGTTCATCAGCAGCTAAGGAAGGATCTTGGTGAAAGATTTGCTATTTCAACTTCATCAACAGCAAATCCATTTGGCTTCTTAACCGATTATTCGGTTTTTCAACAACTCTTTTTAGAGTTTTTCCTAACTCGTTCTGAGTTATAAAACTTGTTAAGAGTTCTTAATCAAACTCATCATACAAGTTAATTGTTCCCGTGAAACAAGACGGTCGGATCGTCAACGAAGAGCAAATTCAACGTAGGCATTCGAAGGAAGCACTCCATCGCTACCGTGAAGAACCCAGTATTAAACAAATGGGAGAATTCAAATTCATTCTCC
Source organism: Asparagus kiusianus (assembly GCA_022839385.1). Classification (NCBI taxonomy): domain Eukaryota; kingdom Viridiplantae; phylum Streptophyta; class Magnoliopsida; order Asparagales; family Asparagaceae; genus Asparagus; species Asparagus kiusianus. The sequence continues at coordinate 141,733 of BQKN01059879.1, forward strand.
TCTCTTTTGTAATCGGAATCCAACTGTAATTGAGATCGAGAGAATTTAAATCAAAATTTTCTTTCATTTCTTTTACTCCAAATTTTTCACAAACAAAAGATGGCGACTCCGCTGGGGACTAGCTTCTCTGACGAGAAAGTGGTGGCACAATCCAACATCCACCTCACTGGAACAACTGTTGAAACTCTTATTGTAGAGTTCGACCAAGCCAAATACAAAGAGGCCCTCTCCTCTGGATCGCTTAGCCCTAAGGCTAGGCGTGACACCCACAAGATCTCCAAAGAGATCTTAACTACTACTGAGATGCCAAAGAAAGTCCTCTCCTTTGGCCAAGATTCCAAACTCGTTCAACGAGTTAAAGATTCCACACCCGCATCAACACGACGTGTCATAGGTCATAAGAGGCCTACGACGGAGGAAAGTCCAATCAACGCCGACAACGTTGCAGCCAAGGCGTTGAAGCAAGTCAAGAAAAACGTCGTTCGACGAAGGAGAAGATCTATACGGTGAGCGCACTTGCGAAACAACCAATCTCTTGCCCAACGCAAAGATTGCATTTTTGAGTCTCTGCCTGAACCCTGTGTTTTTGCTCCAGAACGCACACTTCATGGTAACGAGCCTGATTATGAGCCTCGTGTAATCCAACTTAAACGCGACCCTCAGGGCTGCATTGTTCAATGCGGACGCACACCTCAATGGTGCGTCTCAAAAGCAAAACGTGACCCCAAAGGCACGTTCAACCAACCAAACGCACACCACGGGCATGTGTTCAACCAAAACAAGACCCTCAAGGGTCTGTTTCACCAACCAAACGCACACCAAAGGCGTGTGTTCAACCAAAACAAGACCCTCAGGGGTCTGTTTCATCAATCAAACGCACACCACAAGCGTGCGTTTAACCAAAACAAGACCCTCAGGGGTCTGTTTCATCAATCAAACGCACACCACAAGTGTGCGTTCAAGCCAAACATGACCCTCAATGGTCTGTTTCATCGGCCAAACATAGGCTTCGGCCTAATGTTTGTAAACCAAAACGTGACCCTTGAATTTCTCCTCAAGAACACGACGTGGTCTGCCGAGTTCAAAAGAGTCGGCATGGATTCAAAATTCATGTTCAGCAGGAATCAGTTCTACCCACTCAGGGGCAAGGGGTTCCATCTTCGACCTCACAAGACTCTCCCCAAGTCTCTGATTTGCTTGAACTGCTATCAAGAAGAAGACCTACACAGCAGGCAGCTCATGCCTGCCAATGTGAGCGGCTTATTTCTATAGTTCTTTCGGAATGCTACTGCTGTACATCTGAACCTAGGCAATCTGTGTTCGACAGACATACAAATGTCATTAGACCTGCCAAACGACAATGTCACCACAAAAAGAAGGTCTCTGAAATTGAATATCATGAGGTCACTATCAATGTGATCGGCAAAGGAAAAGCCTCACATCCTGATTCTGATGAGTCGCAAAGAAGTCATTCCCTGACTGTTCGTGAAATTTGTGACGAGTTCGAAGGAGTATATCGACACACTCGGATTCAGACAGGAGCTATCCACTCGGTTAACTATCAAAGTTTGGCCAAGGGGATTATTTCTGATGATGAACATTTGGCAATTGCCGAATCTCAATCTTCACGCTCCATCGTGGCACGAGAGGCTTCCGTTTACATGACTGGAAACCCTGAAGACTTAGCCAAAAGAGTTGACGAACACCATATCATGCTCCAGGCGCAACAGGAGACACTTCTTCAAATAAATGATATGTTAGCCCAACTCCTTGCTAAGAAAGGTCAAAGACCGGAGTCCTCCCGGAGGACAATCTCTAAAGGAAACCAGAAAGCACATGAGCATTCGGATCGCGAAACTCAGAACATAGAATCTTCTTCTGAAAATGAGAAGGAGATGGAAAGAGAGCTACACCCTTAGTCCTCTAAGGTGGATGAATTAGAATCTCGCCTCAATGCAATCACCAATAGAAGCGAGCTTCGCAAAGAAGGAGTGGTACGGCCTTATCCTGCTGAGTGGGACACAGCACTATACCCACCAAAGTTTAAGGCTCTAACCTTGCAACTGTTCGATGGCACAGGATCACCAAATCAGCACATCTACTACTTCAAGTCTAAAACTGGGGACGTGGTAGCGAACGATGCCATCTTAACCCGACTGTTCATCGGCACTCTCAAGGGTGTCGCTTTCGAGTGGTTCATGAAATTGCTTGCTGGATCTATCCAGAAATAGGTAGATCTAGAAAGGCTTTTCTTAGCCAGGTTCTTCGAGGATGGCACGGAAGTCTCAGTCCCGACTCTTCTCGCCACCAAGCAAAAGAAGGGAGAATCAATCAAGACTTACATAGAGAGATTCCATAGCATGGCATTGCGATGCCCGTCAGGTATGACTCAATCAACTTTGGTTGAAACTTGCAGGCACAACTTGCAGACGCAACTCCTCGCTCAAAGGGGGGTAGCAGAATGTCGCTCCTAGAGAGAATTAGTTTCGCAAGGAGAATAAGCCGAAGAAATTATTGCTCGAGTTAAAGCCGAAGAAGTCACACAACCCAAGTCGTAGCAACAACGCAACCAGCACAATGCCCCGCGATCTAAGGGAAAGGAGACTTTGGCGGCTGACGTCAACACGCGAGCACCACTACCCGCTAAGCAAGGCAAGGCACCGAATCAACAAAGAGTGCCCAAGCAGTATTCGTTTAAAGAAGAGCATGTGGACACCTTGTTCTAGTTACTTCGGAAGAACAACAAGCTGTAGCTTTTTAAAATCAGAAAGCCGGATGAAGCAGGAAAAATGGATGACCCTGATTATTGCCGCTATCACAGGTTCCTAGGGCATCCTACCAGAAAGTTTTGTGTCTTCAAAGCATCCTACAAAATTTGGTGAAGGCTAATGTGCTCACCTTGATGCCCGAACAAAAGACCGTATCCACCAATATGATAGCGGTTCAATTCGGTGACTTTCCTCCGGTGGCGACTATAGATGGCATTGTCCCCATTCATAAAGGAGAAATGCGCCTGAAAAACACTAACTTATACAGTCAGGAGGACAGGGGGTTAGTACCCATCACTACTCTAAAAGGGGAGATTATATGGGTCCATCTCGACTTAGTTGGAGATCAACAATGGATGAAAACCTCGGGAGGTAAGGCTAAGTCATCCAACATGATTAGCCTATCTGTTAATGAGAATGATGATCATCTCAAACCTCTCACTGACTCAGAGGAGGAGAGGATTGTCCTAGCAGCATACCCAGGAGACAACCTTAGCACCCGGTCAGAAAAAAATTACTTGAAAGACTATGACCAGAACGCTCAAGAAGCTGAGGAACAGCCCCAAGATGCTGGAGGTTCTGTACCGAAGAAGTTAGTTAATAAAGGGAAATAAAAGGAAATCCGGTTCAATAAAAATCTTCTCCAAGAACCTGGAAAGTCAAGCGCTCCTTTCCAGTTCATGGCGCAACTGGCCAACATACCGGCCAGGATTAACCTCTATGAGCTCCTAAGGTTGTCCAAAACCACCAAGGAAGCTCTAATTAAAGCATTAAAGAATACGAAAAGCTTTATCACACAAGTCACTCCAATCCCTAAAGCTTCTGAAGGTCAACCTTGCCTGCAATGCCTACAATCAGCAAGAAGTTTATCGTGCATATCATTCACTTAGGAAGATATGCAAGTGAAACACAAACATGATAGACCTTTGTACTACACAGGGTACATTGGGTCATCAGAAATCAACCATGTTCAAGTTGACCCGGGCTCAGCACTTAGCATCATACCTTACAGGGTCATGCAGGTCTTAGGGATTCTCATGCATCGGCTGAACACCACTCAAACTACCATCTTCGGGTTCAACGCTAACAGCACTCGGCCCCTGGGGAAGATCAAACTCAGGTGCCAAATCGAAGACCTCAAGTCCGAGGTAACATGTTACATCATAGACGCTGACACTTCCTATAATCTATTGCTAGGATGACCATGGATACATGCAAACCGTATTGTCCCGTCCATCCTACATCAGGTCATGAAGTATGCCAATGATGGAGAAGTTCGAACCCTGATTTTGGAAAAATACCCCTTCAGAGGAGTGGAAAACTTCCACACAGATTATGTCTTCTACTCAAAATCACAAGAGAAAGAAGAGGTTGACAGTGATAATGAAGTCGACGTCGAACCAGATCCTGATGCAAAACCCGTCAAACAACAGCAACGTAGGTTTCGTCCAGAGATCATGGAAGCAAGTGAGTCAGAGGTTAAAAAGCTTATAGACTCGGGTTTTGTCAGAGAGGAACAACACCCGGATTGGGTAGCTAACATTGTCCTAATTCCTAAGAAGAACGGTAAGGTCCGGATATGCATCGACTTTTGTGACCTTAACGCGGCTTGTCCAAAAGACGAGTTTCTACTTCCCATCACTGATGTCATGATCGACAATACTTGCGGATATGAAAGGATGTCTTTCATGGACGGATTCTCCGGATATAATCAAATCAAAATGTATCCTGAAGACGAAAAGCACACTGTGTTCAGAACACCATTGGGGGTATATTGCTACACAGTAATGCCCCTTGGCTTAAAAAACACAGGAGCAACTTATCAACATACAATGAACACCATCTTTCATGAATATCTGCGTAAGAAGATTGAATGCTACGTTGACGACATAGCAGTGAAAATTCAACACAAAGGTGATCATCTTACAGACCTGAAGACAATGTTCGATATCATGTGGACACATCAGCTGAAGATGAACCCAACAAAATCGTTCCTTGGGGTATCGAGCGGAAAATTCCTAGTATTTATCGTCACATCCAAGGGAATTTCTCTTGATCCGGAGAAAGTGCGTGCTATTCAAGACATGCTACCGCCAAAGAATCTCAAAGAACTCAGAGGTTTGCAAGGCAGACTGGCTTACATCCGGAGATTCATATCCAATCTATCGGGGCGCTGCCAACCTTTTTCTAAGCTTATGAAGAAAGGAGTGTCTTTTGTTTGGGATGGAGAATGCCAAAGAGCATTCGAGGAGATTAAAAGATATCTTACCCAACTGCCAGTTCTTGTGGCCCAATATTAAGAAAACCATTCCTGTTATACGTGAGAGCCATGGACCATTCTCTTGGGACTTTATTAGCTCAGAATAACGATCAAGGGCAAGAGCAAGCCATCTACTACTTAAGCAGGATCATGATGGGAGCCGAACACTAGTATAATCCGGTCGAAAAAGAATGTCTCATTTTGGTATTCGCAGTTCAAAAGATGCGACATTACCTAGTTGGACAAACAATTCATGTCATCTCTAAGGTAAATTCTTTGAGAGTTCTGATGATGAAACCATCATCTCTAAATTGCCGGCTCGCAAAGTGGGTCATCCTCTTATCACAATATGACATGCAATTTATGCCCATGTAGACGGTAAAAAATACCTCTGTGGACTCGCAAGAAATCCGCCTGTAAAGGGAAGTCGTCCAAAGCCATGCGAATTCACATTTTGTCACAACTCGCCAGACCGAGTCTGCATTCGAATCCGCCAGCAAACCTCAAAACTGCCAATATGGCCAGATGTCTGCTACCCCACATGCTGAGATGGGCTTTCCCACCTCTCTCGACCCAAAAGGAGAGGGCACAGTACTCCAGGACCGTGAAGCAGGCCGCTCACAGTACGAAGGATTGGGCAGGTGTCGAGTCGTCCTGAACATTCATAAATGCAGCTCACCTCAGCTGTCTGAGCCAAGAGACGAGTCCGCTAGCATTCGACGAGCTGTCCAAACCCACTCGAGTGCCAGGGACATGCCTTCCCACCTCTCTCGACCTAAGGAGAGAAGACACGGCACTCCAGGCCCGTCGAATAACCGCCCACAGTACAAAGTGAGCGGACAGGTGTCAAATCAGCCTGCGCCCTCATAAATATGACTCACCTCAGTTGTCCAAGTGGAGGGCAAGTACCACCGGTGCTCGGTGGTTGGTCAGGTTCACTCAAGTATCCGACAGCCATTGTCACGCATACGAGGAAGGGCCTTCCCACTCCTACGTGACATAATGCAAAGGTACAGCCCTTCGAATGACCGTTCGTGTATGGTCACATCCCATAATTCAAGGAGCAGTCAAGCTGTCTCTCTCCCATTTAAGGGCTTCTTTCAGCAACCTTAGGGGGGATCAGTTGAAAAGGGAAGATCAATTGATCAAAGGGAGGTCGAGAAGAACTTTGAGCAATCAAGGCCGAGCTCTTTGCAAGATCCTTGCATTGCAGCACTATTTCCTGGTTCCGAGCCCCGATCACCAACGAACTAGGAGATCCGAACTCTATCGACTCGAGCTTCTACTGCGTACTGAAGCTCCTTAGCGACCTCGATCGGATCGTCCAAAGGAAGCAGACTCGACACGAGCATCGAGCGAAGCATCCTGTAGCCACCAAAAGTCCCCACACTAAACAAAGAGGGCATTCCCTCTGCTTCTGTCATAAACATTTGATTATTAGTTTGTAATAAGCTTTCTTATCAATACAAATGAAATTCCCTATTTTCGGGAGATCAAAATTTACACCTACAGAAGATGGCGACCACAGTGGGAGAAGCTGTTTCTTCAAACGAAATAGTGGTGGCTCAGTTCGACGAAGTCGCTGTTGGGACGACTGTGGAGTCCCTAGAGATCGAGTTCGACCAAGCTAAGTACGAAGAGTACTTGTCTTCTTCCTCCTCCGGTGGCGATGCGTCCCGCAAGCGCCACAAAGTCGTGTGCCGAGGCCGACCTCTAACGGCTAAAGCCTCCGCACCTAAGGGTTCTAACCGGGTCTCGTCAGGGGAACCCGCTCCCTCGGAATCGATCAAGGCCAAGCCCCAGATCGAAAGCAAGGGACAAGGATCTGCCAGATGGGTCGCCAAACGGCCCCCGCAGACATTTGTCCCGGAAGGATCTCCGGTTCATCCCGGCACAGACTACGCTACCACAGCCTGCGCAGATGCTCTCTCCACCAGAGGAGCTAGCTAACAGTGACGGAAGATGCTTGTTGGGTGGGAAGCCCAAACCTCCGCTTCACACAATGGCCTGAATTACCATATAGGCCCGAGAAGCGTCAGATGAGAGGGCAACTCGCCCAACATTAGGAGGCCCTCCAAATCAGGAGCGCCAACCAAGAAGGACGGGGCCACCCGCTCAGGTGGACATCGCTTCTCAGGTCATATCCCTGACGCGAATAAACCACCCCAAGCGAGTGAGCATCCCAGAATAGGCGAATCCCCGAAGGCTGGCGAGCCTCGCCATAACCCTTTGGCAGATAAACGCAAAGGCAAGGAAATAGGCGACACCTCGCAAACCCGCCCGTTCAAACGAAGGGTTGAAACTCGCCTACGCGTTAGAGTTCGCCCAAACGCGAAGACTCGCCCTCCAAGGCGAGATCGCCTAACTCCAGCACTACAGTGTTCCAACCAGCGTGCACCAGAGAACACATCCAAAAATCTCTCGTGTACTCACCCAAGCGGTCCTTCCGATGCTAGGGGTTGTCACCAACCACCCGCAGAAGATCTCCGAGAATACTTAACTCGCAAGCGCACCATACATGAGGCGAGTCCTCAGTGCCATTGCAAAAGGCTCATCCACACGGTACTCGCCGACTGCCAATGCATAGGAACGGTGAAGCCTTCGGTGTTTGAGAGACTTTCTCAACAACCTTCTCGACTGAAGCCCTCCCGTCGAAAGCATCGTCACCAAAGAGGACGTGCTGCCGACGACCTAGAACTCCCGTCCGCTACAATCAACATGACGGACAAGGGTAAGGCGGTACTCTCCGACTCTCCGGACTCGGACTCCGTCCTGAGGCCTAACCCTCGGTTCGCCCGACACCACAAGAGGGCATATACCAGCGTACCTACAGTCACAGAGGGGCAAGCATCGGGTTCGATTACTCCACCTTAGTCACTCCCTCCTGCGGCGAAGACGAGGTTCACTCGGTGGCGGCCACGTCTCAAACCTCGCACTCAAGCCAGGACGCGATGGCAAGGGTGCACATGACTGAACTCACCCATGACCAGACGGTCGCCCAGAAGCTCGAAGAGCAACAGGCGACCATAGATTCCCTAAGGGAGATGATGGAACAACTTCTGAACAAAAAGAAGAAGAAGAGAGCCTAACGTCCCTTAGCCCGGCGAACGGGAGATAAAGAGTGGGTACCTCCTCACCGTCCAACGACTGAGACGGAAGATAATAGTAATCCACAATCCGATTACTCTTCCAAGACGTCGCTGGGAACGTCGCATATAGGGGGTAGCACCCGTGACAAAAGGCTCGACGAGTTCCAAAACCAACTTAACGCACTCAAGCTTCAGTAGAACATGAACAAGCTGGGGGTTCTCCGACCCTACCCTGTCGAATGGGATACAGTCCCCTACCCAGCGAAGTTCAAGCTGATTAGCTTGGTGCAGTTTGACGGCAAGGGCTTGCCCTCGCAACATATTTACTACTTCATGGCGCAGACTGGATTCCTCACGGGAAACGACGCCATTCTCACTCGGCTGTTCATAGGCACCCTCAAGGGGGTGGCCTTTGAATGGTTCCGCAAACTAGAACCCGACTCCATTAAGTCGTGGGCCGATCTTGAAAGGCTCTTCCTCGTCCGCTTCTTTGACGATGACACCGAGGTGACAATGGCCACCCTCCTCGCCGAAAAGCAACGAAAGTTGGAGTCAGTCAACGACTTCGTGAAGAGGTTCCGCAACCGATCTGTCCACTGTCGGGACCAAGTTTCCGAATCCACGCTAATCGAGATGTGTCGTAATAACCTCTCGATCCACATCCTATCCAAGGTGGGCGCGGTGGAAACTCGGACATGGAAACAGCTTGTTCGTCAAGGCGAGCAAGTAGAAAACATGATCAAAAGGCTCGAGGCCGAAGAGCCGCAGCCTAAGAAAGGAGCTGCAGAACCAGCCGCGCCAAAGAATCCCCCTCGGTCCAAAGGAAAAGAGATTATGACCGTGGACTCTGCCCCGGCACCGAAGGCTACTCAGAGGCCGAAGCCTAGGCAATTTGAGCAACGCCCCCTGCGGCAATACGACTTCAAAGAGGATCAGGTGGTGGCGACGTTCGACACTCTGCTCAAGAGTGGGCGAATCAAATTGCCAGAAGCCGCAAAACCTGAAGAGGTGGACAAAACCACTGATCCGAGTTATTGTGCCTACCATAGATTCTTGGGCCACCACACGACCAAGTGTTACGTCCTCAAGGATAAGCTCCAGGCCCTCTACGACGTGGGGGTCCTAAAAAAGGAGAAGGTCCAAAAGCAGGTGACCACGAACATGATCACCTTAAGCTTTGGAACAAATCTCCCAGAGGTCCAAGCTCCTGCGGGAATAATTCCTATTCCCAAGGCCGTCTTGAAGATCACCAACGACGACCCTCACAACCAGCGTGAGAAAGGCTTAGCTCCGCAGGTTCTGCCGTCGGGACAGATGATGTGGGTCCATCCGGATCTCATCAACGACGAACAATGGACTACAAAGCCCTCGAAAGGGACTAAGGGAAAACATTGCAACGTTGTCTCTGCCATCCCAGATAGAGACAACACAGCAATAACCGCCCTGACCGATTCCGAGGAAGACACTAACGTCTTCGCCACGAGACCGGGGAAGGAATTCACGAAGGAATATCCCACGAGGGCGGAGAACCCGGCGGGACCTCCTGTGAGGCCGGCCGTGACGACCCCTCCCAATCCGGACGGACCAAACTCAAGCCGCCAACCTTTCCGGTTCAACGTGCTCGCGTAGCTGAAAAGCATCCATGTGCGAATTACCATGTACGACCTCCTCCGATTATCCAGGTCTACACGGGAGGCCCTGCAAGAGGCATTGGCCGATTCAGAGGCGTTCTCCACTCATTTCTCGAAGGAAACAGAGTCAGAACAAGAATGTGCGATTTGTTGCCAAGTCTCTGAGAGACGGGTCCCGTGCATCACTTTCACTCCTGAGGACATGCTCATAAAGAGCACATCCCATGATCGGCCTCTGTACTTCACGGGATACGTCGGGTCGGCGAAAGTGGATCGGATCCAAGTCGACCCGGGTTCTGCGTTGAGCATCATACCCCTGAAGCTGATCAAGCACCTGGGGATACCACCAAAGCGTCTGTCCTCGACCACCACAACCATTTTTGGCTTTAACGCCACAGGGACATGGCCGCTGGGAAAAATCCGCCTGAAATGTCGAATAGGCGACATGAAGACGGAGGTGACCTGCTACGTTATCGATGCCGAGCCTTCCTACAACGTGCTCTTAGGACGCCCGTGGATCCATGGCAACCGAATAGTCTCGTCCACCCTTCACCAATGCCTGAAGTACGTGGACGATTACGAGCGAGTAAAGACGGTAGTGGCCGACAAGCACCCCTTCAAAGGCGTCAAAAACTACTTCACGAATTCTCTGCTATATCAAGACCCCGACGAGCCACCAGCAGAGGAGCTGGAGAGTGGCAACGAGGCAGACAGCGAGCCTGAGTATGGCGACAGTCTAATCCTGAACGACTTCGAGTCAATTGTAATCGGTTACGAGAGTCAATTTGTAACCAATGCTGTTCAGGCAGAGTAAATTATCATGAATGAGAAATCCGACTTCGCTTATTTGTCGTCTTGCTCCACATCCGAGGATGATGCGCCCAACGACCTGTGGTCAGAACTCTACAGTGATCCTTCCCTGCACTTGCCAGTATGCTCGTCATACGTCGCCAAAACACAGCCGATCAAGTCATCACAAGCCGTGTTTGTCGTGCCAGCCCGAAATAATTATCGAAAAGATATTATCTTCGGTCGAATTGATCACCCCCTGCGCATGTTATGGGACGAGTCTAAAGACGAAGACCCAGTGCCCTAGTTTTCGCAATACAGTTGAATCGCGAAACGCATGATGAGCGACATGGGGTATGACCTCACTCGTTTAGAAGGCCTGAATCACGGCCGAGGACGCAAGACGGTCATCCGACCCGCTTACGTACCTAAAGGGAAACCCTCAAATTACTTTAACAGGACTAGGAGAGGCTTAGGCTACTCCTCCTCCTCGTCGGATTTGTGTTTTTACGTCAACGAAGATTTCGACTATGCATGTTTAGGGGATCAATCATCAACAACCTCGGCATGGGACTCGGATGTTAGCGTAAGGGATCTGTTCGATAACCTCACAGTCAACATGGCTACAATGGATCCCGCCGAAATGGCGGCAGATGAAAAACTTCCACTCTATGACGAGACATGGGATCGCCATGTTAATGCCCAGTGGAACAATCGCTTTGAGCAACATGAACCGCCGATTGAGGACGAGATCCTCCAAGTGAACATGGGTAGTGAGGCGAATCCCAAGCCCATATTCATCAACGACAGTTTGCCTCCCCAGGAGAAAGAAGATCTTATTGCCCTCATACGGGAGTATATTGACGTCTTCGCGTGGAATTACGAGGACATGCCCGGCCTGGATCCGCGGGTCGCTACGCATCGCCTTAACATCGGCTCAGACGCCAAACCAGTCAAGCAACAGCAGAGGCGGTTTTGCCCTCAAATCATGGAGGCAATAGAGGCCGAAGTAAAGAAACTGATTGAATCCGGTTTCATCAGGGAAGAACAACACCCCGACTGGGTGGTAAATATTGTTTTGGTCTTGAAGAAAAACGGTAAAATCCGCATCTGCATCGACTTTAGAGACCTCAACGCTGCGTGCCCCAAAGACAAATTTCCCCTGCCCATCACGGATGTCATCATTGACAACACGTGCGGATTCAAGAGGATGTCCCTCATGGACAGTTTCTCGGGGTACAATCAAATCAAAATGCATCCCGAGGACGAGAAACACACTTCGTTCAGAACTCCTATGGGGGTGTACTGCTACACCGTTATGCCCTTCAGACTCAAGAACGCTGGAGCAACCTATCAACGCGCCATGAGTACGATCTTTCGAGATCGTCTGCGGAAGACGGTCGAATACTACGTAGATGATCTGGTCGTGAAAAGTCAACGTAAGGAGGACCACCTCCAAGACTTGAGGGCGATGTTCGAACTTATGAGGACTCATCAACTCAAGATGAATCCTACTAAGTCATTCTTAGGGATGTCTAGCGGAAAGTTCCTCGGGTTCGTCGTCACGACGAGAGGAATCCGGATTGACCCAGACAAGGTGCGAGCTATTTAAGAGCTTCAACCGCCCAGAAATCTTAAAGAGTTAAGAGGCCTACAAGGGCGATTGGCTTACTTCCGAAGGTTCATCTCAAATCTTTCGGGCAAATGTCAACCCTTCTCCAGGTTAATGAAGAAAGGTACTTCCTTCGTGTAGGACGAACCGTGCCAAAAGGCCTTCGAGGAAATCAAGACTTATCTCTTGAACCCGCCTGTCCTTGCGGCGCCAATCTCAGGGAGGCCATTCCTCATATATATACGGGCCATGGAACATTCTCTAGTCGCCCTCTTGGCACAAAACGACGATGCGGGCCACGAGCAAGGCATCTATTACTTGAGCAAAACCTTGCAAGGCGCCGAACAGCGGTACCGATGATCGAAAATGAGTGCCTGGCCTTAGTGTTCGCCATCCAAAAGATGCGGCACTACCTGGTTGGCCAAACAATCCATGTCATCTCCCAGATGAACCCCATCCGGGTGTTCATGACTCAACCTGCAGCGTTGAATTAGCGTCTAGCTAGGTGGGCACTTCTGCTCTCTCAATATGACATCCACTTCATGCCATAAAAATCAGTCAAGGGACAGGCCATTTGCGATCTCATGGCTAGTCACCCGCTGGGGGCGAAGACCGACCTATTCGAAGATCTGCCAGATGAACCCCCAGAAGCCAATGTGACCTCATCACCGAAGGGGTGGCAGATGTTCTTCGACGGCGTGTCTCGTGCAGGCACAAGCGGTTCCATTGTTGCGGGAGTGGGGTTGGTCCTCACCTCCCCGCATGGCCACGTGTTACCCCGAGCCGTTTCTTTAACAGAACCATGCACCAACAATGTGGCTGAATACAACGCGTTGCTCATAGGGCTTGAGTTGGCCAGAGAGTTAGGGATAAAGCATCTGGAAGCTTACGGCGACTCACAACTCATCGTTAAGCAAATGACTGGCGAATATGAAGTCAGGAATGACGATCTCATCCCGCTCCACAAAGCGGCTACCAAACTAGTGGGGTCATTCGAGAGTTTCCGCATTGAGCATGTGCTCCGTTCCAAAAACACACATGCAGACGCCCTTGCGTCCTTGGCGGCTAATTTGGCCCAGCCCTTAGGAACGACCCAGCGGGTCACAGTCGCCAGCCGAAGACTCTTTCAACTAAAAGACGTCCCAAAGGTGAATGCCACCCATCAAACCCCGGATCAGCCCGATCAGGAGGATTGGCATCTCCCGATCATCGATTACATTCTGTACGGCATATTGCCCGAGGACGCAAAGGAGCGAGATTCTATCCGATGACGTGCCTCGAGGTTCTACTACGATTCGACCACCAAGACGCTATATTGGAGGTCATACGACGGCCTGTTGCTTCAATGTCTTTCAAAGGTAGAGGCACAAGAGGCCCTACGCGAAGCCTATGACGGCGCTTACAGAGCTCATCAGCCGGGACCTAAGCTTTGGGATCGCCTGCGGAGGATAGGCTACTTTTGGCCTGGAATGGTTAGCGACGCGGTCACTTATGCAAAGCACTGCTACGAATGCCAAATCCACGCCAATTATATGCACCAACCTCCTAAAGATCTGCACCCGACGAGAGCATCGTGGCCATTCGAAGCATGGGGAATGGATATAGTCGGACTAATATCCCCGCCATCGGCGAGAGGCCATTGCTTCATCCTTGCGATCACCGACTACTTCTCTAAGTGGACCGAAGCCATCCTCTTAAGAGAAGTCAAGACCAATGACGTGATCAAATTCATCAAGCACCATGTCATATACCGATACGGCGTACCCCGACATATCATTCATGACAACGGCACGCAGTTCGTCAGCCACACGTTCACCAGGTTTTGCGACAAGTTCCGAATACAAAACCTGTCATCCACGACCTACAACCCTTCGGCGAATGGTTTGGCCGAGGCCTTCAACAAAACGATCATCAAGATTTTGACCAAGCTAACTTCCACTAGCAAACGCGATTGGAATGAAAAGCTAGGCAAAAGCTTATGGGCGTATCGCACAACGGTTCGCACACCGACTGGCAACACGCCCTATTCATTGGTATACGGTTGTGAAGCCTTGTTGCCTTTAGAGATTTAGATCCCATCCCTCCGAGTCGCCCTAGCAGCAGGGATGACGGTGGAAGATAATCACCAGCGACGACTCGCGGAGCTCGAAGCGTTGGACGACAAGCGACTAGAAGCTCAACAACACATTGAGTTCTATCAAGCCTGAATGGCCAAGGCTTTCGACAAGAAAGTCAAGCGCCGAGCCTTCAAGGAGGGAGAACTGGTACTGGCCGTTCGCCGACCGATGATCCTCACTTCTAAGAAGAAAGGCAAATTCCAGCCCAAATGGGAAGAACCATTCGTGATAGAGACAGTCTATTCGAATGGAGCTTATCGCCTCGTCAAGCTGAATGGCGATAAAATCATGATGCCCATCAACGGTAAATATCTGAAGAAGTACTACCCTTAGTTCTTCTTCCCGAACTCCCATGAGTGCATGAGTCTAAACTGGTCCTTACATCCTCTAACTGGTAAAAGAGGTTAAACTATGCCCTACGCTTCAATTTCTAGGGCCAAATCCCCAGTACAGGAGAGCTTAACAGTTTAAGCGAATTCTGCTTCTCGAGCCAGGTCCCCAATACAGGCGAACCGTTCGAACCGGGCGAGACTAGCATGTCAGGTGGGCTGTGTCAAACAGCCCGCTTGGTCAAACCTTCAAATAGTTAGGACCATAGCCACAATCCCCCACCAATCCTCTTCAGTAGGATGGCGGGCCTACCACTGTCACTTTCGACAAAATCAACTTACCAATCCTCCCCAAAGGGATGGTAGGTCCTCAAAGTCGTTCCAATCACGACCATTCCTGTCATGTTAACGAATACCTCTGACAAAATCGACTTACCAATCCTCCTCAAAAGGATAGTAGGTCCCCATAGTTGCTCCAATTACGACAAAACACCATCAGGTTAATGATCACCTCGGATGGCAGGCGCCGCTATCCCTGCGGATAGCACAGCCTAAGTAATGACTTACCATGCAACATGTTATTACTTCGGTCGATAGTCACACTCCTACATTCCTGAACTATTGGGCCTATTCCAGATATCCTAACATTCCATTAGGGTGACTGATGGGTA
The DNA here is from genome assembly GCA_022839385.1 of Asparagus kiusianus. NCBI lineage: Eukaryota > Viridiplantae > Streptophyta > Magnoliopsida > Asparagales > Asparagaceae > Asparagus > Asparagus kiusianus. The sequence goes on from BQKN01059879.1 coordinate 156,999, forward strand.
GCGGCCTACCACGCGATGGCTCCTACAACGATCGATCGTCATATTCCTACATCCCTGAACGACTCGATTATCACCTATGTTGTCGCCCTCGCGGGCGATGACAGCTATCGAGGGCGGCTCGACAGACATCACGCCCGATAGTTCCTTCAAGCGGCTACCCACCGACTGGCGAGTCAAAGATTGAGGGTATCAGTTGATCGCATGCACGATCAGCCATTCCTGGTTTTGGGCTAAGTGTCACCCTCTTGGTCCTACCGGAGCTGCAACGCGAAGATCGGGATCGACCCGACCCCGCGTCGCAGGTAGCCGAGAACAAAGAAAAGGCCGAATGACCAAGTCCAAGGCGAGTTCGCCAGAGGAGACATGGGCAAAAACCAAATAACGCAGGCGAGTTTAACCTAAGGGCAAAACAAGCCGAGTATACACAAAAAAATGAAAGAAGAAACTGTACAGGCAAAACAAAAGAAGGATCAAAACCAAAGGCCATTACGGGCTAATTTTTACATGCATAAGTTTTGGTTTAGTTCTGATGCACACGGCATCAACTAACTTACAAAAAAAAGGGGAAGAAGGAAAAACAAGAGCAGGCGCTACAGAAGCTTCAACAGGCCGAAGGTGGCGAACTTGGCTTTGATCGCCGAGAGTTCCGCCGCACGTCGGGCCTTCGCCGCCTCCTCCTGCTTTTGCCGCATCTTGGCAAGGGCGGCTTCGCCTTCCTCTTCCTCCTGGCGGAGAAGCTGAAGCGAATGCTCTGCCTCCCTAGCAGCGCAGCAGATCCGCCTGTTTTCCAGCTCGAGTCTCCGCAGCCGCGCCTCGCCATGAGAGGATCCTGCGTCTTCGAAGCAGACAGCGTTGTTGTAGGCGTCCATCTTGGCCAGCGTCGCCTCGTGCAGCTTGCGTAGACGCTTGAGCTCGGCCTCCTTCGCCCGAATCCGCTTCGCCCGCTCTTCACGCTCGAGCAGGAGGCGCAGCGAGAGGGGCGGTGGCACGTCAGACGGATCGTCGTATGCCAACTCCTCGAGGCGGTACATCCACCCCTCCACGCAGTGAAGTTCCTGCTCACACAGACGTGCGAGCGAGATACCACCCGCGCGACGGACCTCCCTTAAGCCCGCTTCCACGAGAGGAAGCGCATCATAGTACCTCCCGTCGCCCATGCCGACCGAGATGGTGATTCCTTGCACCAAACCCTCCAACCTCTGGAGGGGCTCGAAGGCGGGGTGAGCCACGGGGTCTGGCGCCGAAGACCCCTGGGACGAGTTCACAGGGGAAGTGGGCGGAGGACCATCATTGACTATGCCCTCGGAGGCGCTATGGTCGGAGTCAGAGGCCATGAAGCAGAAGAGGTTACTGCAGCGGTTTTCTCCTAGTGGAATTTTCTCGAAGAGGTAGGAAATTGGCTGAAAAGAGGGCGAGTACGGAGATATATCCAAAGACGCAACGGTCAGGATCTGCCCCCTCAAGCAATCGAGCGGCCCAGGTGTCCTGCGACACTTCGAGCTCACGCCAATAAAGACCATACCTCTCGGGACCCTAAACCGACCGATCGGATGAAGCCCAAGAGGCGAAGCGTTCTGTCGCTTCGCCATTAATGAGCATTAACACGTCCCTACGGCCTTAGCTGGTAAGCATTTGGGCCCGCTAGGGAACGCGTGGCACGGGTTTTTGCCCGCACTTTTGAGTCTTCAACTACGGGACAGATTCGCCGCCGCTTGAGTTCTGATTGCAGTACGAACTCACCCTAATTCAGATCTGATCGCACAAAATTCCGCTCACGACCTAAACTCGCCAGAGGTCAAGTTCGGTCTGCAGCGTAAACTCGCCTTCTCATAAATTCCGCTTGCAGTCTAAACTCGCCAGCGATAAGATTTGGTCTTCAACACGAAATCGCCAACACAAGAATTTCACCTACGGCTTAAGTTTGCCAACAGTCGGAGTTAACCTTCAAGCGAACTCGACATTGAGCTCGTTTCACCTTCAGCAGGAACTCACCAGCATTTTGGAGAGTGGCTCGTAGTGCTAATTTGCAATCACTCAAGTCTGTCCACAGTGTAAACTCGCCTATACCAGAGTCGAGCCTTCAACGTAAACTCGTCAACATTCGAGGAGTTTCGCCTGCAATATTAAGTCGCCATCGGCTATGCAAACAAAACACCGAACGACGACATACTAAAAGGAGGCGCATGTAACAAGAAGACATGAACTTCATCAGAGGCTTCTAGACAGTAAATTTGAACAAAGTTATGATTTTGCAACTACGAAAGCCATAATATTACATTCAAGAAGCAAAACATGCGCCCAGTTTTTAAGATAATACATTTTTATGGCTTCATAAACAAACAAGTCAGAAACAAAATGTCTTATCACAATCACGAGTCTAAGACCTCAGTCGAATAGGCTAAAAGAGGAAAGCTCTTCTCTGGCCACTGCCACCCTTCTCGCGTGGTCCTCCCGAGCTTTGTCTTCAGCCGCCTTCCGAATTCGGTCTTCAGAGCTCGATCTGGCGGCAGCATCTTTTTGGTGCAAGGCCAAGAGGCTTCGAGTTTCCGCCTCAGCGTTCTTGCTGACCTTTACGACATCGGACAGGAGCCCCTTCAAATTCGTCTCCGCCTGTCCCAGTTCGGCTCTCAGGCGAGCTATTGTGCGATTGAGGTCGACAATTTGCTCCTCCAACGAGTGTTGTTGACTCACCCAGAAGTTGACGATGGATTCCAAGTCCACGATTTCTTTGGAACGGACCTCCTGTTCCCAAGCTTCCTGACGCCTGATATGAGCCAAGCAAGACTCCACTTCCGGGCCGTCCCGTAGCAATGTCTCTAACCTTATCATACCTGACTCCAAGAGATGGAGCTTCTGCATGCAAGTGTGGCAAGCCGGTTTTCGCACGCCCGTCGAAAGTCGACCACGCGATCCAGGGGAGATTGCCTGAAACCGTCAAAGCTGCCCATGCCAAGGTTGACAAGGGAAATCACCTGCCTCACGGCATTCTCAAACTCTTCGATACGAGCCTGCAAGGGCAAGGAATCAGAGGAAGAAGGTTCTTGACCCGGGGTGAGCACTGCGATGGGCGGAACCTCGAGACAGGGTTCGGTTCCCGGCTAAGGCACGTGGCCTGGTGCAGAGGAGGTCACAGCACCTTCAGATTCGTCGTCAGAAATTAGGATGGGTTCGGCCGCATGCTCTTTGGCAGTCGGCACCTCTTCTCGGCCTGTGGAATACAACAACAACACAGGGAAGAGTCAAAGGGAGAATACCTACTCGACCCACGCGAAAGTCGAGACGAAGAGATACCTTCAGCCGCGGCGGCCTCGGCGGTGCCCGAAGAAGACGCCTCCTTCCTTTTCCTAGAAGCAACCCTCTTTACCTTCGGTGCCATTATGAGTATGATGAAGGGAAAACTTGGGTTTCCTCTAGGAGAAGACAATAAAAGGAGCTATAGCCTCTCTTAACGGAGGGTAAGGGCGTTAAGTACTCTAAAAACCCTAGACGGTTAATCGCCACTCGATGGGACCTTTCAAGGCTGAAACAGTTGAAGGGTAAGGCCGAATAAATCGGATCTTACCTGGACGGCCAAGATCCAACGGTTCCTGGACACGATCGTCAGCAACGGTCCGAGCTAAGCACGATAGACGAAGAACCCCCACTGCGCCGCATTTAATACGAAGCGACGTGCTCACGTCCTCTTGGCTGACGTGCGCATAGATCAATACATGGCCCACCGAAGGCGGGGCCTACCTGACGACGAATTCGTCGCTAAGATTCCCGCGGGTCGAAATCGATCATCCCTTTGAAGCTTAAGTCAGTTCCAAATCCGCCCGCGGACGAAAGCCGCCCGTGGAGGAAACAAGCTTGCGGTAGAAATTCGCTGACAGTTGAAAGCCCCCCTACAACTAAGACTTTCTGGCTAACGCATGTTAAAAAAATGGAGCATGCACAAAAGTAATAGTGACCGAAGGCGAAAGGATAATTCCATTCATAAAGAAATCCTATTACAACGGAGGATTAAAGGTAAATTACAAAGCTTTCAACCGTAGTTCCGCCTCACGAATCTCTCCGGCTAGGCGAAACTCAAGTCTCCTTAGGATCTCTCGGCGAAGATCTTCCTCAGTGCGCGAGACTAGGTCCTAAACAGTGTCTTTGACCTCCTTGAGAGCCCGGTCCTTCTCCTCAATAGAATCGGCGACCAATTGCCGACGAGACTCAATGTCCTCCAACTCCTTTGCCGCCTGCTCACGAGCCTTCTCTTGAGTGGCCAAGGAAGCCTGCGCATCGGCTATCACCTACTTTAGCCTCTCTATCTCGGAGGATAGGCGAGAGAGGCGGTTATCTGCCATCTGTTGCTCATGGTTCGCTTGGGCATCCTCGGCTTTGGCCTGGTCCAACTCCGCGGACAACCTTGTCTCCAGTGACATGGCCTCATTTAGACGGCGGTCGCGATCTGCCACGGACACTCGAACTGCGCTGGCGGCAAGATCGACAATGGCGGAACTCTGCGCACGAAGGGCGAGCAACTACTGAGCAGCCTCCTCCATTTCTTTCAAACGGGAAAAGTACGGCTTCACCGCAGTGGCGCTAAGCCTCTTGATTAGAAAGAACATGTGGTGATCGAGGTCCTCCTTGAGCTCCTCGAAAGGACAACTATCCTCCAGGACGAGCCTGACACAGTCGGCCAAAGTGTCTTGAAAGTTGACCAGGGCTCGTGCCGTGCTCCTCTTCCGCAGACGTTCCAAGGGAGAAAGGGTAGCCTCCTCTGCCGAAGATGAAGTTACGATTGAAGTGCTGGTGGTTATGACCACAGAAACAGCGATTGGCGACGCCAAAGCTGGTATGGCCGCCGACGCCATCAGGGCAGCAGCCGCGGCATCGCTAGCCACTACGGGCGAGGAAGCGACCACCAACCGAGTGGAAGTCTCCCTCCGAATTGGAGACCCTCGTGTCGAGAGTTCACCCTCAATCGGTGCTTCCGAGTGCAGGCGTAGGACTCGTTGAGACCCCCGCCTGTGGCCCCACACCAGATGAAGGAGGGGTGTCCTTCGAAGTCACCAGAGCCGCCCTCGATACGGCAGAAGGGGTAGGCTGAACAGCTCCCGCCCCAGAGGCAGTATCATCCTGACCATCCATCGATTGAATGGCCTCCGCTGTGTCCTCGTAATGGGCCTTCTTGGCCGCTTCCGTTTTGGAACCCTCCGCCGCCATTTCACGCTGCCGCTTAGAGAGCAGCAAACTGCTCGGATATAGAAGGGGCATTCCCATCCGACCGGCTATTATGCTCCGAGCTCGCTCTAATCATTCGCCCGCCCTGATTAACTCTTTAGATGCTCCCCGCTCACTTTGGGGGTCCAACGGAAGACCGGGAGAGAGAGCTCGGTTCTCGGGCACCTCAGATTCGTCTGGACCCATGTCGCCGCCTTTAGTGTCTTCAGCCGGGTCCTCGAACAACCACTCCTTAACAGTTTGATGGCCCCTCCGTCTCGAAGCCCGAAGAGGCCTTCTGGGAGGGCGCCCCTGCTCCGCCAAACACGAACCCTGGAACCAAAAGCCTTCGGGATTAGCGCTGGCACCCCGATACCACCGACAGTACAGGAGGGTGTGATGCAAATCACGATCCTTCGCGGGTAGCTCAAAGCGGGCATGGGTACCGCCAGCGTGAGTCCAGAACCATCCTCGAGCTCCATCCACCAGCCCTCCTTCGAAGTGCAGATAGGGATTGGCATTACCCACGTACAATTGGTCGTACCCAAACTAGCGGGCGAACCTACAAGGGATATACGACTCGAGATAGCACACAGAGCCCGTTCCTAGGATATGATACCCCGGCCGAATGTTCACCAACCAGCGAAAGGCGCCGCGCGAGAGAACCGTGTGATGATCCGCCGTCGGCACATCTCTAAGAGACTCCCCGTATCCTCCTCTACTGAAATAAGGAAAGAAACGGCGGAAGTTATAGTAGACAAAATGGAAAAGTGTCTTCCACACGTCAGGAATGTCCTTGCACTTCCAAGAGCACCTCTCCAAGCGCTCAACGAATGGAACAAACCTGTCTCCCTGAAGAGTCGCAGGGGCGCTCATCAAACATTCGCAATGGCAGATGAACCATGCCATCAAATAAGTATACGGCAGTCCTACCCTAGGGTTGGGGGTCCTGATAATCTCTCCTTCCCCCTCATCGATAGTCGATACGCGACAGAATTAGGCCGTCAGGGTACGGAGCCCCCGGTGGATGCACGCTATCATCGCCGACACCAAGGAATAGGACTTCCCGTGGGCCAAGCAAACTGCGGGATACACGACCTCCACAGGAAGCGCCTTAAAAGAGTGAGTGAGGATTACGCACCTCTTCAGCCATAACATGAGGTACCCCGCGAACAGAGCCTTCCCGGATATGGGGGACTTGGCCTGATAGTGGAATGAGTAGAAGACCGTGCCGGACTTAAATCCACCCTCATCGCGCTCAAGAGTCACGGTACTTCCCTCTTTGGCTGTCCTTGCCTCCACCTCAGACTGGTCACACTCGCCTAGCGGGAGAGCAGGCTTCCCCTTGACATTGTTTCCCAGGAACAGATAATCAGCCCAATTCTTGTGGCTGATCCCCGGAGTCCTCTTCTTCTTCCCCTTATGATCCGATGCCCCCAAAGTACTGAGGCAGATGTGATAATGGCAGAGCAATTCCCACAGAGTTTCAACCACCAAGGGGGAGTGGTCCGCAAGCTGGTCGATCTCACCTTGGTCTGGGATGTACTCCTCATATGGAAAGTCTCCCAAAGGCAACCCCGACACATCATACATCTCATGAGGGGTTATGCCAAGTTCACCATTGGGGGTGAAGAATGTGCCACTTTCCGCACAGTACAGTTCCAAGATGCTGTGGAACTGAGAAGCATTAATCCTCAAACCATGTCGAGTGGCTTGAATGACCACATACAGCTCAGAATCCTTGAGGTCAAAATTCTCAGCCAGGATGCAGTCGGTGATCTTAGACCACCAAGTGTCGCTGCCGGGCGCAGAATATACCCACCCCGGGGCTCTGAAGTCTTTCGGGGGAAATCTCCCACCAGCACGGAAGAATCGATGGCGAAAAGTCTCCGCTACCGCCATCATCTCCCCTGTCGGCGGTTCATTAGACAGCAGACCTGGGCGTAGACCCGTCACACGCTTGCAAGAACTCTCCACTCCATACCCAGCCGAGGAGCCTGTAAAGACGCCACAGGTGACCCCATCCTGAGTAGGGGTCAAATCCCAGTTCATCACTCGGGGAACCGCGAGAGACCGTAGCTCGACGATCGAGAACCCTCTCGGTATGCTGGGGAGGTAATAGTGAGTCCCTTCCACTGTGCGGAACCACCTGCTCTCCTTAAGCAGCAGAATGGAAGGGTCAGTCATGGCATCATCGAACAAAAACTGAGGCTTCGCCAGCTCCGTCCTAGCGTCATCTGTCAGTGTCGCATCGGTCGTCAACTCACGTAATGTCAAATGATGACCGTCCGTAACCCTCTTCATCAGGCTGTGCGGCTTATCAACAGTGAAGGAGGGCATCGGATCCAAAGAGGGAAATCGAGGAGGTGCCGTGTAACCCGTACCTCCGACGAGGCCAATGGCCATGCCCCTCGGAAGAGCCTCATCAGAAAAAGTCACTGCAAGAAAGAATTAAAGAATCAAGGCGAAATCCGCTATAAGGGCAAATTCGCCTATCAAGCAAAGACGGGCGGATCCGCCTTTTAGTCCAAACGAGGTTTGTCCGTGCAATCGATACTCCCCTTTACTAGAGAAAAAGGCCAAACTCGCCCATCGAAAGGCGAGTTCGCCCCCATCCAGGGAAGGTAGAGTTCGCCCGCGGTGACAGAAGTCGTCCTCTAAAGGCAAATGTAAAATCAGCCTAAAAAGGGCCAACTTTTCCCCAAATCGGGGAAGCTACCAAAATATGACGGAAGTCCAGGAGGATGAACGACAATCATCCTCCTAATCCGACACCTGTAACCCGCACGGGGTCATCAAACGAATCTATTGACTTACCCAAGCGCGGCTCCGGTGCACTGGCAGGCACACCAGCGGAGAGACGGTCGGAATAGTGTCCGGGGCCTTTTCCCTTCGCAATACACCTCTTAGATTTCGGCGCCATTGAAAGGGGAAGCGGGAATTCTCTCCTTAGAAATTTTTCAAGAATCTGGAGCACGGTAACTCTCAAAGAAAGGGAATAGCCTATTTAAAAGCGGAGTTGCCAACGTGGCCACGATCGCCCTCAAAAGGCGAAGTACTGGCAGACGAGAGATGTGACCGTGATCGAAATCAACGGCCCAGATTGCCCCTGACATTTCGAGGTGCCACGTCGAGACGGGAAATAGGTCGGGCGAAAGCCCGGAGCCCGAGCTGAAATCGACGGTTGTATCTGACGGTTAAGTTCGAAAACCACGGCCACGATGCGAATGAGGCGCACGAAGCTGACGTCGCCGTGCCGCCTTAGCTGGAAAAGCACGAACCTCCGCCAACGGACGCGTGGCTCACCCACGCCGAACTGAGTTTCGCCCGAAAGGAAAAATCTCATCTGTGGAAATTCGACCCAAATCTGCAAGTCGAACGGAATCCCACCTCCAAAACCTAACTTCGTTTGAACGGCTCATTCGCCCTTAGAGACAAACAACAAATGACACGACTCGTCCCAAGCCGTGAACCACCAACGAGATGACCTCACTTGAACCCACGCCTCGAAATGGCTAAGGTTAAGAGTAGAAATCTTAGCGTCAAGTCTGAGAGAAACTACTCGACAACTCATCATACTGAGGGGAATAGTATGGCTAGCCCGATTCAAACGGTAATCGGTAAAGGCATATCAAACCCGTTGATAGCTGAGGATTTGATAAAAATCCTAAAAGAAACCGAATGTACTTGTTTCACCAAGAACTTCTTTATTCAAAGTATTCCAGACCACACACAGGCCGGTTTAGGTCTGAAAACTTTGAAGGGGGTCTTGTAGACGGTAAAAAATACCTCCGTGGACTCGCAAGAAATCTGCCTGTAAAGGGAAGTCTTCCAAAGCCACGCGAATTCACCTTTTGTCACAACTCGCCAGACCGAGTCTGCATTCGAATCCGCCAGCAAACCTCAAGACCGCCAATATGGCCAGATGTCTGCTACCCCACATGCTGAGATGGGCTTTCCCACCTCTCTCGACCCGAAAGGAGAGGGCACAATACTCCAGGACCGTGAAGCAGGCCACTCACAGTACGAAGGATTGGGCAGGTGTCGAGTCGACCTGAACATTCATAAATGCAGCTCACCTCAGCTGTCTGAGTCAAGAGACAAGTCCGCCAGCATTCGGCGAGCTGTCCAAACCCACTCGAGTGCCAGGGACATGCCTTCCTACCTCTCTCGACCTAAGGAGAGAAGACACGGCACTCCAGGCCCGTCGAATAACCGCCCACAGTACAAAGTGAGCGGACAGGTGTCAAAGCAGCCTGCACCCTCACAAATGCGACTCACCTCAGTTGTCCAAGCGGAGGGCAAGTACCGCCGGCGCTCGGTGGTTGGTCAGGTTCACTCAAGTATCCGACAGCCATTGTCACGCATACGAGGAGGGGCCTTCTCACTCCTACGTGACATAATGTAAAGGTACAGCCCTTCGAATGACCGTTCGTGTATGGTCACATCCCATAATTCAAGGAGCAGTCAAGCTGTCTCTCTCCTATTTAAGGGCTTCTTTCAGCAACCTTAGGGGGGATCGGTTGAAAAGGGAAGATCAATTGATCAAAGGGAGGTCGAGAAGAACTTTGAGCAATCGAGGCCGAGCTCTTTGCAAGATCCTTGCATTGCAGCACTATTTCCTAGTTCCGAGCCCCGATCGCCAACGAACTAGGAGATCCGAACTCTATCGACTCGAGCTTCTACTGCGTACTGAAGCTCCTCAGCGACCTCGGTCGGATCGTCCAAGGGAAGTAGACTCGACACGAGGATCGAGCGAAGCATCCTGTAGCCACCAAAAGTCCCCACACTAAACAAAGAGGACATTCCCTCTGCTTCTGTCGTAAACATTTGATTATTAGTTTGTAATAAGCTTTCTTATCAATACAAACGAAGTTCCCTGTTTTCGGGAGATCAAAATTTACACCTACAGCCCCAAAAAGCGGTCAAGGGTCAAGCATTGGTGGACTTCTTAGCCGATCACCAGGTACCAGGAACGTCTAAGCTGTATGAAGAATTACCCGACGAAGTTGCTGAAGCTTGCGTAACTCAAGAAGTTATGCAAATTTGGAAATTATTCTTTGACGGTGCATCCAGGGCCAATCCTCATGGAGCAATTACTGTAGGAGTAGGAGTCATACTCATTTCCCTAAATGGTCATGTGATCCCAAGAGGATTTTCCCTGGTCGAATCATGCACCAACAATGTGGTCGAGTACAACGCTCTGCTATTAGGAATGCAATTTGTTGAAGAACTCAATATTCGGCATCTCGAGGCTTACGGTGATTCTCAGCTCATCGTGAACCAAGTTCGAGGAGAATACGAAGTGCGTCACGAAGATCTAATCCCGTACTACTTCGTAGTGCTGAAGCAAGCTAAGAAGTTCGAAGGTTTCTTTATTGAATACATTCCACGAGCTCAAAATGCTTATGTAGACGCTTTAGCCTCGTTGGCAACTTCATTAGTATTGCCACCGGGGGCTGAAACAATGATTCCAGTCATAGGACACGAGCTATACTATTCCAAGATTCCTATAGAGGAGAGTTCAGACAAGATAATAGCAGGAGAAGTCTGTGTAACCTCCATGGAGTTTGAATCTAGGGATTGGCAATTCCTGTACATCGACTACGTCCTGTACAGAATTTTGCCTGATAATCCTAAGGAAGCGGCCACTATCAAATGAAAGGCCCTCTGATTCTATTACGACACGGTTTCCTAAATATTGTATCGTAAATCACACGATGGAGTTTTGCTTCAATGCCTTTCTCGAAAAGAAGCAATGGAAGCCCTCAAGGAGGCCTATGACGGAATGTGAGGAGCTCCTAAGTTAGGAGATTGCCTCCGATGAATTGGCTATTATTAGCCATAAATGTTCTCTGACGCAGTCGACTATGCTAAACATTGTCACGCATGTCAGATCCATGGTGACTTTATCCATCAGGCGCCAGGTCACTTACATCCCACATCTGCGTCTTGGCCATTTGAAATGTGGGGTATGGATGTCGTGTGACTAATCTCGCCTCTGACTTCCAACAGACACCGGTTCATTTTGGTTGTAACCGATTATTTCTCCAAATGGGCAGAGGCAGTCCCACTAAAAGAAGTCAAGACTTCAAATGTAATTAAATTCATCAAACATCACGTCATCTACCGTTTTGGAGACCCAAGACGGATAGTTAATGACAACGGGACACAATTCGTCCGCCTTGGATTTCAGAGATTTTGTGATAAATCTAGAATCCAAAGCGTTGCCTCTACGATATATTATCCGCCGACAAACGGCCTTGCAGAAGCTTTTTACAAGACCATCGTGAAGCTCCTCAAAAAGTTTGTTTCTAAGAGCCGACGCGATTGGGACAAAAGACTCAGCGAATGCCTGTGGGCCTACAGCACGACGGTGAGGACCCCTACAAGAGCTATGCCATTCTCTTTGGTATATGGTTACGAAGCCGTGCTACCATTAGAAATTCAACTTCCCTCCCTGAGAGTCGCTATCGTAACTGGAATAACAGAAGAAGAGAAACATCAACAGCGACTTCAAGCTCAGCAACAAATCGAGATGTATCAAGCCCGTATTTCCAAAGCCTACAATAAAAAGGTTAAAGAACGGATTTTTAAGAAAGGCGATTTAGTTTCGGCCAACAGACGACCCATGGTAATGACCCAAAAATCAAAGGGAAGTTCAATCCCAAATGGGAAGGACCCTTCGTAATAGAATCAGTTTATTCGAATGGAGCTTATCGCCTCATTGATAAAAAAGGAGACAGGCTCATGATGCCAATTAACGGGAAGTTCCTTAAGAGATACTTCCCGTAAGTCATGTAGCCCCCTTCTTTCTCCCTTAAACTCCAGTCAAGTTAGACTGGGGGTTGTCGATTTAGAGTGTATTTCAGGAGTAAATGCTTAGTTTTACTGTCTTGTATGACGTCATGTTAACACTACATCTCTGACGATTGAAATTTCTAAAATTATTCTAAGTGGAAATAAAGAGAATTTCGATTTTATGCTAAGTCAACGCTATACTCATGACATTTGAAATATTGTTCATTATCTTAAAATGGAGATTCAACAACAAAGATATGATGGAAGATAAAATGATATCATTTTCATTTAATTTTGATAACTTGATACAAAGTGATAAAAATTAGAATGAAGACAATACAAAATTATGCCCCAGCTAAAAGGAAGCATTAGGACCCATCAGCCTAAATGACTTAAACTTGGACTTCAACGCTGATATGTTCTCCTCACGAGGCTTTTTGACTTTTTCGGTTATCTTGCTCCTGAGCTCCTCTTCATTAGGTGTTGCTTCTACAATCTCTCGTCGAATCTTATCGGCAGCAATGATCTCATCGCAATAACCTTTGAGAAGCCCGTCACAGTGAGCAGCTAATCTTTTATGACTTCCATATCGTCAGCTAGTTAGGCATTCATCTAAGATAGCTCAACACCTATGCGAGCAAGTTCTACTGTAGCATCCCGGATACCCCTAGTGAGGCTGCCCATGTCTATTTCTATTTGGAGATGCTCCTCATGCAGGCTGGCAATACGAGACTCTTTCTCAGACAGGCTCTTCTGAAGAATCTCACGGTGTTGTGCTCTAGCCACAGAAAAAGCATGGTCCACTTCTTCGTCCAAATCATCGCGTTGAAGGATTAAAAGCATCTCTAATTTCATATCTAGAACCATAATACCTTCTCTACAGGTCTCATTCCAGAAAGCATTCCTATGACTTCTGATATCCATTAAGCTTTCAGTCAGGAGGGGTCTGAAATGTTCAAAAGGGACCCGTCCTAAGCTAACGATATCAATTGTGAACTGTATTTTCATCTCTAGCTGTCTGATGCTCTCTCTCAAAGCTTTCGAGTGCGGGGCAGGAGCAGTCGGATAGATCAGACCTGTATATACATTATGAGTAGATGAAGGAATGGCCTCTGAAGGAGAGTCTCCATGTGAACCCTAATTCTGGATTGGAGGGAGGGAAGAAAACTCCAAACCCCCAAGGGGAAACATCTCTTTGGCTCCCACCTCCTCGGGAATGGAAGGAATCGATCAAAGCATTTCATCTTCCCTATCAGCCAAGCATGCGACAGGTGCAGACTTCATGGCACCCCCTATTAACTTGGCCCTCTTGGAGTTCCTAGCTGCAATGGGCTTTCACTTGCGAATTTTTCTATCATATTCGCCTTCCTCTTCAGCTGTAAGGGCCTTTTTACCTGATCTTAAAGAGCAAGGTTCAAGAGCGGGTGCTTTCTCAGGAACTTCCTCAGCCACCTTTTCTTCAGGAGGGTCAGCAATCAACGACCTTTCTTCAGCCCCCATGGGAACTTCTTCTTCAGAAGGTTCAATGGTAGGCAACTCCTTTTAGGCTTCGACAGCTCCGACCGCTTCTCGTTCACAAGATAGATACTCCTCTATTCCCGGTAAACGAGTCTTGGTGGAACCGCTTCTTGACTTATATAATTCTCGAATCTTGTTTATGCATGAAGTGTAGATACCATATTCCAGGATTTGAGAAACTTCATTAAACCAGTTGCGGAAGTCTGCTATAGCGAAACAGCTAGGTGGTGAGTTGGGTAATGTGAAGTGTGCATGAGTTCCTCCGGCAGAGAAGAAGTACCATACGCGAGCACCTTCGTACAAGTTCCCAACTTTAGCCAATGTCGGATTAGGATTACCAACATAAAACTGATCATATCCGAACTGTCTGGAGAATCGTGAAGGCATGTAAGGTTCAATGATGCACTTCTCTCTCAAACGATAGACCAGATAGCCCAACCTAATCATGAGAAGCCATCTGAAGGTGCCTTCATCCAAAGAGGACAAGCCCTCGAAAAGCACGTCAGTAAAGCTGGCACTCTCTTCATCAGCTCCATCAAAATCAGGAGCACAACAGAAAATTCTGTAAGCATCTTCCTGAGATAAAAGCAGTCGAGCCCTGACTGTATAGGTATTGGTCCATGTGGCCGACTCCAACCTCTGCACAAAGGGAATATAGGCGTCATCGCCTTTAGATACCCTCGTCATCAACGAAGGGCTATGTAGCACGAACCACGCTACCAAGTACGTATACGGCACTAGTACACGTGGTGGGGGAGCTTTCTTATCTTTCCTCCCAGCAGCCTTAATTCTCTGGGCACCGATAAGTTCGGAGGTCAACATCCGTAAGCCACTCTGCACGCAGCCTACCATAGCAGTGAGGAAGCTCACAGGCCTCCTGTGAGCTAATAAGACAGCCGGGTATACAACCTCAGCTAGTATCACCTCGATCGGCTTCGACGGTACTACACACCGCTTCAACCAGATCATGAGGAAGCCAGCAAGAAGAGCTACGTCAGAAATAGGAGTTGTAGCCTGATAGTGAAAACTATCGAATTGGACACCAGCCTCAAACTCGTCTTCCATGTGCTCAGTCTTGTAAGCAGCGTTAGAAGCATTAATGCGGGCCTTAACGCCTTTAAGAGAAATCGCAGCCAGTTGGGTCACGGCTTCATCTTTCTGACCTAAGTTTTGAAAGAGATAGTCCGCCCATGCAGTATGCATAAGACCCCCTCCGCGCATCCCTACGACCAGAGCACATATGTGGAAGTGGCACATCAGCTCCCAGAAAGTCGCATAAACCTCTGGGTGTGCCACTCTCAAAATAGAGAGCTCTTCAGTAGTAGGGATGAATTCTTCATAGGGCATCCGACCGAATGGAAGCCTAGATACCGCTTGCATCTCGTGGAGAGCAAAACATAACTCCCTTACAGGTGTGAAGAATGTACAGCTGTCTGGGTTGTATCTCTCCAACATAGCTAAGAAATTAGGATAACTTTGCACAATCCCACGTCGAGTAGCCAATACTGGGATTGTGAGACCCGATTGAACGAGTGGTTCCTTAAGCGTCTTAAGAACAAAGTTCACCATCCGGGTCCACCAACCATCTTCTCCAGAGAACAACCAGCTAGGAGAACGAAAGACTTGCATAGAAAATTCACCCTGAGCGCCGATAAACTGGCGAATAAAAATATTCGCTGGAAGTGCACTTCTTGAGTAAGACCCTTTATCTCAAATAGGTCGGGCCTCAAACCCTTGAGTTGTTTCCCAATTTGTGTGCAAGCTTGTCGACCAAATCCAAGCGACACATTTTCTTTCTCCTTGACTATATCAAAAGTCAAAACCCCAGCGACAGCTCACTTTCAAAAAATAAGAGAATGGATACATCCTCTTCATATTTGGGAGAAAGAGGAAGCGGTTATTGACCCTCCGTAGCAGGTTTGAGTCTTCTACATGTATAAGGCTATCGTCAACTGCTATACGATCTCCAAATATGAATGCCGGTTTAGGGAATTGATCATGGCCGGTAGGGGTCTCCAAGTCCAAGTCAGTGATCAAAGCTCTGAGAGTAGAGCATCATGGGAATCTGAGCATGTTCGTTCTCTCCAAGTCAGGGAAAGTGCACAAGGGGATTCTGCCGTAAAGGCTAAAAATTTTATTTGTGTCAGGACCACCAATATACCCAAAATAGTGCTCTTGTAAAAGTGGCACATCCGGGAAGAACACTGCAAAAACAGAAACAGCAGTTAGTAACAGAAATAGGTTGCTAAATGAGAGAATACAAGTCAAATTTTCTTTCATTGTCTTTTTACATCAAATTTCCAACAAACAAAAGATGGCGACTCCGCTGGGGAGATTTTCTCACAGAATGTGAGGTTAGAGATGGAACCCCCCGCCTCTCAGTAGGCGGGACTGATTCTCGTTTAACATGGATCTTGAATCCACGTTGATCTTTTTGCACACGACGAATCACATCGTGTTCTGAAGAAGGAACACAAGGGTCGTGTTCTATTTTACCAACGCTAGACCGAAGTCTGCGTTTTGTTGATGAAACGCATCTTTGCCGGTTGTGTTTTTGTTGGTTAACGCAGTTCATAAGTCTGCGTTTTGGATCTTGAACGCACTCCTGAGAGTTGTGTTCGGTTTGTGGAACACGGCCTTGAAGGCTGCATTTTGATTCTGGGACACACTCTTGAGAGTTGCGTTCTGCCAGATCAACGTAGTTTTGAGGTCTGCGTTTTGATGTTAAAACGCACCTCTGAAGGCTGTGTTT
This sequence comes from Asparagus kiusianus, assembly GCA_022839385.1. Lineage (NCBI taxonomy): Eukaryota > Viridiplantae > Streptophyta > Magnoliopsida > Asparagales > Asparagaceae > Asparagus > Asparagus kiusianus. Next base: position 173,263 of record BQKN01059879.1, read on the forward strand.
TGATTGCACAACGCGCCGCTGAGGGGTGCGTTTGGCATAAACTGAGCCCACTCATTCGGAGGAGGGTCTGCTCAAGCAATCTCGGCTAAAGGAGAGGGCTTCCTTCGACTTAGGAGCAACAATTGGAGCTTTAGTCTTCTTGAAGACTTTACGGATCTTGCGCATAGCCTTGGGGCTAAGGGATCTGAGGGAGAGTAACTCTTCATACTTGGCTTGATCAAACTCGACCACGAGAGTTTTGACGGTTGTTCCAGTGAGATGAACATCGGATTGCGCCACCACTTCTTCGTCAGAGAAGCTAGTCCCTAGCGGAGTCGCCATCTTTTGTTTGTTGGAAATTTGATGTAAAAAGATAATGAAAGAAAATTTGACGTGTATTCTCTCAAAATCGATTATAATTTGGATTCCGATTACAAAAGAGAGGAGAATGAATTTGATTCTCCCCTTTGTTTAAAACTGGGTTCTTCTTGGTAGCGATGGAGTGCCTCCCTCGAATGCTCGCGTCGAGTTTGCTCTTCGTTGACGATCCAAATGTCTTGATTCACTAGAATGATATCTTCTCCTCACGGTTTGACGCTGTGGAGAACTTGCGTGGCAAGTCTTAAAACTCTGACCGAGTTTAGAAGAACTTGCAAAGCAAGTTTTAAAACTCTAGACGAGTTGATAACTCAGTTCGAGTTTGAAACTCTATGAAAGAGTTGATTTAAACCGAAAGTTTGGTTAATAAGCCAAGGCCGAATAATCTCAAAGGCTTCAATAAAAGCCTTCCAAAATGATTCAAGAGCTCCTTCAAGTCACTGATCTCCAAAGCTCCTTGTTGCTGCAGAAAACGGCAAGATGCCCGATTAAGGATCCCCAAAAAGTCAGCCAAAAAAAGAGGATCCGAACTCAGTTGAGTTTCCCACTATTTATAGGGGATTTAGGGGTGTAACCGCCCCCCTAAATCTCTCCTTAATGAGGGTTTAATGGGGCGTAACTGCCCCCCATAAATCTCTCCATGATAGGGTAGTGATCCCCTTAAATCTTGGGGAGAAAACGGTTCTGGAACCGTTCAAATCGTGCTTGAACGAGTCAAAACGCTAAAAGCAGCGTTTTGGGCCCGAACTGTGCGTTTCTGGACCTAAAACACAGAGTTGGGCCTGAAAACGCACAGGTCGCGCTGCGCAGAGATGAACTGTGTGTCTCTGGACCTGGACGCAGAGTTGGGTTCTGCATTAACTGTGCGTCTCTGGACCTGGGATGCAGAGTTGGATTTTGCATTAACTATGCGTCTCTGGACCTGGGACGCAGAATTGGGTTCTGCATTAACTGTGCGTCTCTGGACCTGGGACGCAGAGTTGGGTTATGCATTAACTGTGCGTCTTTGGACCTAGGACGCAGAGTTGGGTTCTGCATTAACTGTGCGTCTCTGGACCTGGGACGCAGAGTTGGGTTCTGCATTAACTGTGCGTCTCTGGACCTGGGACGCAGAGTTAGACTCTGCATTAACTGTGCGTCTCTGGACCTAAGACGCAGAGTTGGGCTGCGCATTAACTGTGCGTCTCTGGACCTAGGACGCAGAGTTAGGCTGCGCATTAACTGTGCGTTTTTGTTGTTGGACGCAGAGTTGAACTCTGCGTTTTAACTCCATGAAATCTGCATTTTGAGTTTGGAACACAGTCATGACCTCTGCGTTTTGAGTTTGGAGCGTGGGCATGACCTCTGCGTTTTGAATCTTGGATGCAGAGGTGAGCCTCTGGAGAGCTCAGTGAGCTTCAGCCTAAGTCCAATGTTCAGACGAAGTCCAGTCCTACAGACGGACTTCAGAACATAACTTGCTGTGAAGAACAGGTCATAACTTTCAAACCGTAAGTCGGAATTGGACGAATTATATATGAAAATCAGCTATCTCGACGAGACGGAGCCATTCGAACCGAGCCAAATGCTTCAGTTTGCTTCCTCCGTTTTGTCGAATTCCTTACGGTTTGGGAGATATCTGTGTTTTAATATGAAGAGACCATCAATTTGTAGCTTCTTTTGCTAGAGCTTTGCACAGATCGTCATCTTGTAATCTTCGTCTTGGCTCCTTAAAAATATAAGAGTTGTCAGATTGTAACTCCCGATGTTGATTGTGAAGGCTGTTGAATTGGGGCTTTCATTAGTTGTTGTGAAGGTCGTCAGATTGTAACCTTCTACGTGAAAGTCCTCAAATTATAGCCTTCTGGAAGTCGTCAGATTGTAACTTCCATCATTGGTGTTTGATGGGGGATCAAATATCTATTGTGATTTTTAGACAGCCTACACTAACGTAAAAACTGGGTTATAACACGAAGGACAAATTCTACGTGTCAAGCCTTAAATACAAGGGTCAACCCTTGAACGCAGAAGTCAAACCCTGCGTTGTAATATTTGGACACAGAAGTCAAACTCTACGTCATAATATTCAAACGCAGAGTCAAAGACCCACGTTCAAACTCATAACCCAACATAGAGTCTTAAATCTATGTTTCTTAAACATAGAGTCCTAACTCTGCGTTCTCAATTTCCAACATAGAGTCTTAACTCTATGTTTCTTAAACACAGAGTCCCAACTCTGCGTTCTCAATTTTTAACATAGAGTCTTAACTCTACGTTTCTTAAACACAAGGTTCTAATTTCTTAAACACAAGGTTCTAACTTTGCGTTTTCAATTTAACACGAAGTTGTAACTCTGTGTTTCTAACTGAAACGAGTCATCTTCCTCATTGTCAAAAATCCATTTAGGGTTTTGCAGAAAACTTGTCAAAGCAAGTTATTATGATCATTGCCTACCATGACAGGAAGGCCCATGCGATGGTGATGGCGACGACGATGTCCTCGCAGAAATAAGAACACCGCTGGCGTTTCTGGCCAACGACGTCTCCGAAGTCGCCCCAACGATCTTTTTGGAGCCAGAACTCATTCTCCTCGGTGCCATTGATGCAGTTGATTAGAGAAGGTGGTTATCGACGGTGATGCGGGTCGAAGATAAACGAGCGTTCTCATTCTTAGAACTAAGCCAAAAATAGAAAGAGTCAAATGACTCTTGATGTGACCACAGAGGTCTATTTATAACAACCGTCAAGCTGTTAAATCAGTGTGAGATTCTAGGAGAGAATCCTAACCATCTCTGAAACATGATCTTCCGCGTTAGTAGATAAAGTCGGTTGGACTTTAATGCAGAGTTTACTTCTGCATTCAATTCCTCAAACGCAAAGGTTACCCTTGCGTTGCAATTATTCTAAACAAAGGATCCACCTTTGTATTTTCAAACATGACACTTATTCCTTAAGTTCATGGATCCTGTCAATAGGGACTTGTCAAACTTCTGTATCACTTCAGTAGAACCTAAATTGTTTCAGTTGACCGAACTTTCATCAAGGTTAGTCTTACACTTCCGACAACCGTCATCCTCACAGAGTTTGAATTTAACTTGTGTTACTCCCAATGTGGTGAAAATTCCTCTGTTAGGTTCAACTTATCGATTCTCATCAATAGAACGATAAGTCTCCAAAATCACTCAAATCATGATCAATTTACTAACGCCCCTCCACTAGAGGAGTAAAGGACCAATTTATCAACTCTCTTCGACAGAGTGATAAAATTTCTAAACCTTTCTTAAATCACGAATGCCAAAATTTGTCGCCTTTGGTAATAAGCACACTTAGGAGTTCTCCACAACGAGACGCTAATTCTCAAAATCTTGTTCAAATCATAAGTATCACAAGTCATCACTCTGATGATAAAACCACCTGACAATTCTCCTCAGTGAGATGCTAAGTCCCCCGAGATCTTGTTCAACATATCTTCCCTGTCATGTTAATATCACACCTCTAACAAAATAAACTTATCGACTCTCCTCAATAGAGCGATAAGTCCTCAAAATTGCCCGATCGCAATATCTTTCCTGTCACGTTAATATCACACCTCTTACAAAATCAATTTATCGACTCTCCTCAATAGAGCGATAAGTCCTCAAAATTACCCCGATCGTAATATCTTCCTTGTCACGTTAATATCACACCTCTGACAAAATCAACTTATAGAATCTCCTCAATAGAGCGATAAGTTCTCAAAATTGCCCCGATCGTAATATTTTTCCTGTTACGTTAATATTATAGCTCTAACAGTGTAAGTCCCCTTATGGGAACGTTTTTTTTATTCCTCTACATAAGAATAACAAGTGTTCTCATAAAATCCTCAACGAGTCAGATTCTTTCCAGAATTACTCATACTGGTCATAAGGAAAATTCTTGAATTTCACTTTATGTGAAAATTCATACCACACCTGCGGTACTTGTGGATTTCTTTCAGTGTTTAAAGTAAAAACATAACACAGGAAGAATTCTATTGAGCAAGTCATATCCTAAGAGAATGACGAGTACTTATCCCCAACAAATCAAAATTTTCTAGAATTATCTTAAATGATAATAAATAAAATTTTCTAAACTTGGCATTTTTCATATAATTTATTTGTTGCAAGTCATAACACGACACATGCAATAAATAGGAAAAAGCCAAAACCACTATCTTCTTATTTTACTCAGAAATATTAAGAAGTGATACAAAAGCATTGTTCTTATCAAACAAAAAGGACAATACATAATTAAGCCTATGGACCAGTAAAATTGAAAAACGCGAGCCGGGACTTAATAGCAAATAGTTTCTCCTCATGAGCGGCCTGTACCATTACCTCAGCTCTCTTCTTAAGTCCGTTCTCATCCGGCATAACTGCGATAGCTTCCTTTTGGATAAGTTCAAGATCTTGGATTGACGAACGATTAGTGGCGTAGGTCTTCACACTTTCTATTATGAGTCTTTTTAAGATCTCTTCCTCTCGCGCAAGTTCATCTTTGTGTCAAGCCAACTCCACCTCTAGTCGATCAATTTTTACTCGAGACGTTTGTATGGTAGTTTTAGAAGCAACTACAGCCTGTTGCTTCTGAATACATTTCCCCTGTAAGGATGCAATCTCAAGCTCCCTTTCAGTGATATTTTTTTGAAGAGCTTCATATTGACGAGCTGCTTCAGTCCTGAGATCATTAAAGGTTAATGTAATTTGGGTAGCAAGATCAGCACAATGCAATTCCTCCAAAGCTCTCAGATCCTTTTCCAATCGAGAGACATTCTCGAAATAGTGCTAAAACCAACGAGCATTATCCACATATCGAATGTCGTTCAAAGAATGCATGAGTATTGGCTTAAAAGAATCGAATGAAGCTCGTCCGGCACCAACCTCCTCAATCACCACCTTCATCATATCCTTCAAGGGTCGTATAAGAATTTTAAGCATGGAGGGAATGACCACTGGACTTAGAGATGTCACAGGAGATGTCATTGGGGAGCCTAAAATTGTGGACCTCGGCGCAAGAACGGTTGGTGACGATCGTGAAGAAGCCGAGGAAGCCATAGTAATATCTAATTGCGAAGGACTTGAAGGAAGAATCACGAGCGCCCCTGTTTGGGCTGAACTTAGCACATTCTTCGTCCCTACAGATTTGAGAGAAATCGTCAACGAAAGGAATTCTTCTTGCAAAGAAGTCGTTGTTACCGGTATTGGCTCGGAGAGAGGGACAGCTGTTGCTCGCTGGTTAGGAGACAAAGTCGTATCAGCTACCTCATGAGTTGGAGAACCTACACAAAAGAGCAGTTAGTATAAAAGAAAAAAATACCAGAGAAACCAGAGTGTGTAATCTTTATGAGTAGGGGAAGAAGGAACATAACTGGACGCCTTATCAGAAGAGGGTGGTGGTGGATTGGTCAAGTCAACAGAATTATCATCACCATCACTTTCCTCCCCATCAGCACCGTCGCTACGAGAAGAGGTCCCATAATCTAATGCTACTTCATCGTCTGCAGTCGAGAGTCCAAGAGAACTTGTAGTCGCATCCGCTTTAGTCATTATGCCAGTCGTCGGGCTAGGAATAGTAGCCCTCGTATGTGGCAGTAACACAGAAGCAGCAGGAGACTGACTTTCGTTAAGCTTTTCAAATTCATTCATCATGGGTTCGTCTGTAGGGGGCCTAACCTCTTCAGATGGAGGCGCTATAGGTAATGTCTCTGCAGTCGGAAGAGTAGCATCTAAAGCCTGGCCTGGAAAGGGTGAAATAATAGGGTCCATTATAGGAGAAGACTCTGTATCCCCAATCAATGACTCATCCCCGCCCTCTTCCAGATCCAAAGGACTATAAGAGAAAAATTCGCTAGAAAACGCAGGACCCCCCGAGCGAAGTCCTGTACGGAGAGGACGATTTGTAGCAGCAGATTCTTGTTTTTCCTCTCCCCCAGTGGACTTAAAAGCATCCGCCATTAGTTTCTGAGAAGGAGGATCTACTAGTAATTTCCTACGAGTACGTTTCTCGTACTGAACTGCTTCTTCTTCGGTAAGAGCCCTCTTTCTAGCTACCCTTGTTCTTGGAGTTTCAGCAGTCTTAGGGCTCACTATTGGAGCACTCTCTAGTCCCAGATCTCCTTCTCCTTCTTCAGCCTCATCCTCATAAGATAAGAACTCGTTGATTCCCTTCAGACGAGATACACAGGATCCTCTTCTGGATGAATACATCCTTCTAATTTCTCGTAAGCCTGACAAATTCAACTTATAATCAGGTATCTTGGAAGATGTGTGATACCGGTTGCAGAAAGCCATGGAGAGAAGAGAATTGGGCGTCTTGTGAGGTAACCTGAAGGTAGCTCCAGTGCAGCCCGCTGTAGAGTAGTACCAGGCCCGAGCCCCTTCGTATATATTACCAACAATTACAAGCTGACCCCGTGGATTTCCAATGTATAATTGATCGTACCCAAATTGTCGAGCGAATCGGTACGGTTGGTACGGTTCAATTATACATCTGTCACTTTGCCTAAAGAGAAGATAACCTGGTCTAATGTTCAATAGCCAGTGGAAGACTCCCCCATCTAAATGGGTGAAACCATCCAGGCCAGTTATATCCTGGAATACCTACCCATAGCCACCACCTTCAAAGTTTGGGAAGCAACGGAATATGTGATAATTGAGGTCTTTCGATAAGATTTGACGAACCCTCACTACATATGTGCCTTCCTAAGTAGCCCCTTCCAGTCTCTGCACGAAAGGGATGAATCCTTCGTCCGAGGAAGATGGGGCACTCATCAAATAAGGACAATGGGATACGTACCATGCCATCAAATAAGTATACGTCAAGGGTACTTGAGGATTTGGTGTCACCAGACTCTTCTTTTCTCCAGAGCCTGTCTTTTTCACCTAAAAGATTTCAAGACACAGCTCCCTCAAACCATGCTGCAGACAGCATGTCATAGCTAAAAGTAGATTCACAGGCCTCCCATGAGCTAAGAGAACAGCTGGGTAGACCACTTCTATTACTACAGCATCTATGGGCCTGGTAGGGACGACACATTGCTTCAACCATAGCATGAGAAAACCCGCCAACAAGGTCATGTCAGAAATAGGTATAGCAGCTTGATGGTGGAAGCTTTCGAATTTAGTCTGCGTAGGGAAATCATCTTCTAATCCCTCGTTGACATAATGAGCTGTAGCATCATTAATCAAAGCTTGGATAGTCTCGGTAGTGCTCACGCTCCGACGAGACACAGCAGCAGTCTTGTGAGACAAATTTTGGAAGAGATATTCAGCCCAAGATAGCTGCTTTATACCACGTCCTCGTGTTCCCGTCAATTGGGTGCAAATTTGAAAATGACACATTACTTCCCATAGGGTGTCATAGACATCAGGGTTCATCTCCTTCAAAATCCTAAGCTCACTTGACCCTGGGATGAACTCTTCGTAGGGCAAGTCTTCAAAAGGAAGGCCCGAAACGTCATATATTTCGTGGGGGGGAAACTCTAATTCCCCTTCCGGAGTGAAGAATGTATACGTCTCCGGGTTATATCTCTCTAGAATAGCAAAAAAATTGTACTGGTTGTAGTCAATGCCACATCTGGTAGCCATTATAGGGCAACCGAGCCCAGATCGAGCCAACGATCCCTCTAGCTCTGTTAGCACGAACTCTATCATTCTTGCCTACCACCCTGTCCTAGTAGAGTGCACCCATCCAGGAGTTCTAAATAATGAAGAAGGGATATCCCCTTGAGAATAGGCAGGGTTCCAAGGCTGACACCTGTCGGTTATAACCAATGGTGTGTACGCCTGTATAAGTCAAAGCCCTAATAGCTACCCATCCTGCTCCCTGACAAGGTCCCAATTCATATGTCGGGGGACGGAGGCACATTGATAATAAGAGATAGGAAACATTCTATGCATATCAGAGAGGAAGAAGTGGTGATCTCCTATTTGCCTCAACCACTTATAATGGCCGCTGGTTACGACCTCTTTCTGGATGGCGACTGTAGGTGTAAATTTTGATCTCCCGAGATGGGGATTTCGTTTGTATTGATAATAAGAGCTTATTACAAACTAATAAATCAAAAATTACAACAGAAGCGGAGGGAAGGCCCTCCTTGTTTAACATGGGGACTTTCGGTAGTTATAGGACACCTCGCTCGGTTCTCGCACCGAGTCTACTTCCCTTGGATGATTCGACCGAGGTTGCTAGCGAGCTTTAGTACACAGTAGGAGCTTGGGTTAGTAGAGTTCTACCCTCCGAGTTTGATGGCGATCAGGGCTAGGAGATGCTGCAGTGCAAAGGTTATGCAAATAGCTTGTCGTCAACTCCGTCGAGAGCCGAGAGCTAGTGGTTCAGTTAACTGATTGAATTAATCAATTAATCTATGAGTCAATTACTGAACTACTGAACCTCTTCTCCGTGGCCGGAAGAAGTTCTTAAATAGAGGAGAGACAGCGTAGCCACTCCTTAAATCATGGGATGTGACCATGTACTGTTGGGATGGTAATCATGCCTTTGGCTTGTACCGTGAGCGGCTGATTGATAGGCTCGGAGCATTGTACTCATTCCTTTCACGTCATGAGGAGTGGGAAAGCCCATCCTTGTACGTGCTACTGTGGCTGCCAGGCACTAGCTCGGCGGGCTTGTTGATCGCGGGCGGATTCAGCTCTTGACTCATGCAGGCGAGGTGAGCTTCAAGCGTAAGCTTGTAGGCGGACTTAGCGACTACGTAGATTTGACTAGTCGCTCATACTATGAGCGGCTACTTAATGGGCTTGGAGTACTATGCTCCTTCCCTTCACGTCGTGGAAAGTGGGAAGGCCCATCTCTGTATGTGCTTTAGCGGCTGTCGAGCACACTGTTCGCAGGCGAATTCGGCTCTCGACCCGTGCGGGCGAGTCGAGTAGACATACGAATTTTAGTCATCTGGATGATCTTGACTTGTGCGGGCGAGTCGAGTAAACAGGCGAATCTGGATGATCTTAACTCATACGGGCGAGTCGATCATACAGGCGAATTTGGACGATCTTGACTCGTGTGGGCGAGTCGATCATACAGGCGAATTTGGATGATTAACCAATGCGAGCGAATCTGGTGACTGCGTGGTTTGGGCTCGCGCTAGTGGGTCAAGCCCGTGGTTAAGCCCTACTCTCAATTCGTGTGGGCAACTCCGATTCGCGGGTGAATTTCACGTAAGTCTGCAGAGGTAATTTTTACCGTCTACAGCGACATGATCGCCAAACAAAAATGCATGCTTGGTGAGCTTTTTACGGGATTCAGTTTCAAATTTGGCATCTATAACTAGAATCCTGAATACAGCCGGGCTAGCCTGGGAGATTAAGGTGACATGCCCTTTGTCAGTATCTTGAAAAATTAGGAGTTCTTGACGCAGATTGAACTGCATATTCAAATCCACGCCGCCCTCACGCCCAAATCAATGACAAAGAGTGAGAGGTTCGTAGGTTTAGGTACTGCAAAAGAGAAAAATACTCAGTTAGTCAACATGAAAATAAAACGAAGGCAACCTTTGTCAAATCCCTGGAGGAATAAGGTCATTCAAACGCACAGTTCAGGCCCTGTGTTAAATCTTATTAACGCAGAGGTCAAACCTTGCGTTAAGCATTCGAACGCACAGTTCAGACCCTACGTTAAATCTTATCAATGTAGAGGTCGAACCTTAGGTTAAGCATTCGACGCACAGTCCAGACCCTACGTCAAATCTCATTAACGCAAAGGTCAGACTTTGTGTTAGTTATTCAAACGCAGAGTCTAAGTCCTGTGTTACAAAATTTGAGCGTAGAAGTCGGACCCTAACATTTCGAATTCGAAATGCAGAGTCCTAACTCTGCGTTATAACATCAGAACGAGTTTCCTCATTGCTCAGACCTTACCGAAGCAAGTTTTTGGGCCATGAAAGTCGATACTTACCACCGATGAGAGGAGCTTGCATCGGCGACGCACCAGCTTGAGTTGCATCACCGTCGACGGCCGAGGTTTGTCGCGAGCTCTGAGCAGCAGCAACGGCGGACTTAGGACAGGAGACGGTCTTCTTTCTGGGAGCCATTGAGGATGATGGTCGGAGAAAATGAGCAGGGTTCGTCGGAGTTCAAAATGAAGAGTCTTCGTTAAGATTTTCGAAATGGAACAGATGAAAAGTCGAATGACTTTTGATTTGACCTTAGCGGTCTATTTATAGACAGCTGTGAGCTGTCGAATTAGAGAAAGATTTTAGGCCCAGAATCCCGCCAAATGCGGCATGTGTGTCTGTGTTGGTTGAACTTCTGAACACATAGTTCACCTCTGCATTTCAATTCTCAAGCGTAGGAATTCACCTGTGCGTTTTAACACTACCAAATGAATTTCTCGACGGCTAAAGCTAAGACATAGCTTTAAATAAATAGAGAAAAGCTGATGTCGGCCATCAAGGTGACCAAAGCCGAGAAGAAACTGACGTATGACGAATAGCTATGCAACCTTTTGGATGAGTACAGATAGATTACAGTCAACAACACTAAAATCGTCAGACTCGATCTGGCGCACAACTCATTCTTCTAAGTGGCTTAATATTTCCACTAAGATTAATAAAGCCAGGAGCTACGCACAACTCATTCTTCTAAGTGGCTTAACATTCCCACTAAGATTAATGAAGCCAGGAGCTGCGCACAACTCATTCTCTTAAGTGGCTTAACATTCCCACTAAGATTAATGAAGACACGATCCGATGCGCAACTCATTCTTCTGGATGGCTTAACATCCTAACCGAGCTAAAATTTACATGTCGAGTGTTCATCAATGCCTATAAGAATTCTCTGGATAAAAGAATACACCTCTTCGCAGATTGAGTGGAGTATCTGAAGGATCCAGACAAAATCTGAAGAATACACCTCATCGCAGACTGAGTAGAGTATCTCAAGGACCCAGACAAAATCGTCGTTATCATCGGTCTTGTTTGGTTCATCAGCAATGACTTAGGGTTTAGCTTGTTTGACTAAGTTCATTGTCATCAAGACTCAAAAGTCACCTTGTTTGGTTTGAGGAAACAGAATTTTAATATTCTAACAACCAAGTTCGCGATGTCTTCGGAGTGAACAATCAATTAACTAAATTTTGGGATCCAAAGTATTCTAAAAATTCGTCCCAGTCAAATCACGAACTTTCAAAAACTTTAGAGGGGGTTTTGTAAGCTGTCTGAAAATCACAATAGATAGCTGATCCCCATCAAGCTTCAATGATGAAAGTTACAATCAGATAACTTTTATGCCGACAAATAAAAGCTGCAAATGGAGGACTTTTCACATAGATCAAGAAGAGTTACAATTCAACGATACTTCCAATAACTGATGAAAACTCTGTTCAGTGGTCTTCACGATCAACAGTGAGAGTTACAATCTGAGGACTTTCACACCCCGCAATAGCCTTCGCAATACTGTAATAGAAGAGGTTTCAAGCCAACAACCACTTCTAAAACACAGAGTTTACCTTTGTGCTCCTCAACTCAAAACGCAAGCGGCATGTGCGTTCTTCAGTAGGCACTCAACTCTGCATCTCAAATCCAAGACGTAGAGTTAAGTCTCAGAACGTAAACGGCCTGTGCATCTTCAATTTCTAGTGAATAGTCAACTCTGTGATGCAGAGTTAAGGCTCAGAACGCGAGCGGCCTATGCGTTTCCAATCTATAGCGGATACCTAACTCTGCGTCTCAAGTCTCCGACGCAGAGTTAAATTCCAGAACGCCAATTTAGGCGTTTGACTTATTCAAACACTAGCTGAATGGCCTCAAAACTGTTTATCCCACATTTTGAGGGATTCTCGCCCACTTAGGAGCAGATTTAGGGGTTGGTTATACCCTTTATCCCCCTATAAATAACCGCATTACTCAAGTAAGTAGAAGGTTTCGGCAGAAGGTTGGATTTTTCGAGATCAGATTATCTTGGAGCGTTCATCAGCAGCTTAGGAAGGATCTTGGAGAAAGATTTGCTATTTCAACTTCATCAACAGCAAATCCATTTGGCTTCTTAACCGATTATTCGGTTTTTCAACAACTCTTTTCAGAGTTTTTCCTAACTCGTTCTGAGTTATAAAACTTGTTAAGAGTTCTTAATCAAACTCGTCATACAAGTTAATTGTTCCCGTGAAACAAGATGGTCAGATCGTCAACGGAGAGCAAATTCGACGCAAGCATTTGAATGAAGCACTCCATCGCTACTATGAAGAACCCAAGATTAAACAAAGGGGATAATTCAAATTCATTCTCCTTTCTTTTGTAATCGGAATCCAATTGTAATTGAGATTGAGAGAATTTAAATCAAATTTTTCTTCATTTCTTTTACTCCAAATTTTCCACAAACATGTATGTGTAAAAATTTAATCTCCCGATTAGGGATTTCGTTTATATTGATAAGAATAGCTAATTACAAACTAATGAATTAAAATTACAACAAAAATGGAGGGAATATCTTCCTTGTTTAACGTGGGGTCTTTGGTAGCGATAGGATGCCTCACTTAGTGCTGGAATCGAGTTTGCTTCCCTTGGACGATCCGATCGACGTTGCGGTTGGAGCTTCAGTACACAGTAGAAGCTCGGTTGGATGAGTTCGACGACTGAGCAATTGCTTGATTGCTCGGAGCCTAAGTACATCGAGATCTCAAAGTTCGGTCCTCTTCAGCTAAGGATTCGAACGAGATCACGAACAAGCTGATTGCCAAGGAGTTTGCAAAGAGCCAGGCTCGGTTCTCTTTGAGCTTAAGGAGCCAAATAGGTTCGGCCTTGATCAAGAGTTTCAGCCCTCTCTTTTGATAGCCATCATTAGCTATTTATAGTAGAGGAGAAGCATGGCCACTCCCTCAAATTGTGGGATTATGGTTGAGGGGGACCATAACTGGAGTACTTTAAATCTTGGGATGTGACCATTAGAGGTGAGGAGAACCATACTCCATCCCTTAGATCATAGGGAGTGGGTGTACCCACTCCCACTTTTTAAGCTCAAGTGGCTGACTTAGTCTAGCTGTGTAGGCGAGATTGATATTGCAGGCAAGCTTGCTCGTGTGGGCGAGCTTGGTGGGCTTTGGCATGCAGGCAAGCCTAGGTGCTATCGGTGAGCTTGGCCTTCAGGCAAGCCTCGATCATACAGGTGAGTTAGGTCTTTAGGCGAGGCTATGCAGGCGAGCAGTGCATGCAAGCTATGTAGGCAAGCATGTGTAGACGAACCTCATTCAGACAAGCTTCAATGCTATCAGGCGAGCTTATCCTTCAGGCGAGCCTGGGTCATGTAGGCGACCTTCAAGCTGTCAGGCAGGCTGAGCTATGTAGTCAAGCTCCAAGTGTTGATAAGCAAGCTTGCTCTTCAGGTGAGTTTGGCCCTCAGGCGAGGTTATGCAGGAGAACCTTGTAGGCGAAGCTATGCAGGCAAGCTTCACTTAGTTTGGGTGAGCTCCAATGTTCAGGTGAGCTCTAGCCTTGTAGACGGACTTCCTTACAGGTGAAGTTTACCCTTTACTGGCGAGCTTCAGCCTTTAGGCGAGCTTCAGAACATGCATCGAAGAACATGCCATAACTTTTAAACCGTAAGTCGGAATTAGACGAATTACATATAAAAATCGACTATCTCGACAAGATGGAGCCGACCAAACTGACCCTAAAGGGTTCGGTTTGCTCCTGTCTATTTTGCCAAATTCCTTCCGATTTGAGAGATATCAGCGTTTTTTTTTTTGCTATTTCGAGTGAGGTTCTAGCAGTCTTGTTCCAAATTTTTCTAATAAGGATTAAAGACAATTTTTATTGCCTACTGTAACTTCTATTAGACCTAAACATTAACAAAATGAGTCGTGTATCTTGAATGTGAGTTTTAAGGGTATATTTGGATTTTTGTTGAAAATTTTGAACTTAGAGGTGGCTGATTAGAATAAAAACCCACATTTAAAGTAGTTTATATATAGTTAAAAATAAAATATGGTTTTATAAAATGACCCCAACTTTATGGTGTTTTTTAGGAGAAAAACCGTAATATTTTTATTTCTTTGTGTAACTTAAAAAATAAACTGAAGTGCTCTCTAGATCAAGGGCAAAATGATAATTTAGCATGACATGATTCTTCCATGATATCTCAATCTAAAAATCACCAGTAAATAATCCATTTGGTGTTTAAGTGATGTAAGTATTAGGACTGTGTTTTTGATTCTTTGTATAGCTTCATAAGGATTAGATAGGGTTAGAGATGTATCATGATTATAAGATTGGATTTCATCATGATTAGGAGTTTGAATCCTATCACAATTAGTAAAGATAGGATTTTGGTTTTCCTATATATCCTTCTGTTGTTGGAGGAAAAACCAAGCAGAGGAGAGATAACAAATATTCTTGTAATCTAGGGTTAGCAGAGGGTGTAGCCTAATTCAAGAATATTGTGCAAGAGGCAAGGGTTTCATGATCTTTATTTGTGCAAAAGATTACAAAATTAGGAGAGAGTTTCAAAGTCTTTATCCGTCCAAAAGATTGTAATTTGGAGGTGATAGTGGATCGATTTTTAATTTTGTAGTTTTTCCCTATTGAGCGTGTTCCACGTTAAATCTTGTGTGATTCTATTTGTTGCGTTTGGTGATTTTTTAGGGTTTTTGCGAGATTTAAAAAAAATTCTAACAAGTGGTATCAGAGCTATGATGATGATGATAGATCCGAAAGTGAATTTGCAAGATAGAAGACGACGCCGTGCAAGATTGAAGATCGGTGTTACAAGAATCAAGATGAAAAGAAAGGGGGGGTTTACTGTAGCAACAACATGGTGTAGCCTGAGAACTGTAGCGGGAACACTGTCGACTGTTCACACAGCTCCCACGGTTGAGATTGATTTGTCTTTTGATTGAGGATTTGGAGGAGGATTTTGATGATCCAGGAGTCGTTCCTAGGGTTTTTTCGACGTTCTGAGTTCGTTTGTAGCATCGGTTTTATCAAATTCTATCTCTACAGTGACTGATTTGAATTTTGATTATGGTTAGAGAATTATGACTTCTTTGGGTCCGAAGTTCGATATTCTGCTATTCAACGGCAAGACATATCTGATGGCAGATAGGGCAAACAAGTATACGACAAATGAGACTGGTGTAGAGAACTAGATGTGATTCTAGTAGTAGAGTTGTCAGCATATAATTATTCAGAGTCATCGCGGGAGCAATAGTTGGTTGGTGTGTAGACTCGAGGAGGACAGTGCCAGATTAGGTGAAGCTTGCAAGCAGGCACAACCGAGTGACACACAGGGAGATGAAGATGGTGGCATTGGACTTGAAGACGATGAGCGCTCATATTCGGTCCAAGCCAAGTGATGAAGGAGATAGAGGCATCCGACTCGTAGTATGGAGTAGGAGAGATGCATCGATATGATTTGAAACGAGCGATACAGGTGAAGTACGAGGACAACAAGTGAGGGAAGGCTACTGTGAAGTTTAGTTTGGGAGGAGAAGCATAGTTGATTTGCTTCTAATGTCAGAGGTGGCGAAAATCTCTTGGTGCGCACAAGAGTGGTGGAGGAGCCACAGCGAGGCAGATGAAAGTGAGAGTCATAGGGGCATCTAGTTGGAGTGCAAGTGCTTCGATTTGAAGTACGAAAGAAATAGAAGATTCTAGCAGGAGAGGCAAAGTTTCAAGACGATGATGATATATCTTCAAGGGAGTTTGGAAATCAAATCCAAGGTGGAGATTGTTAGGATTGTGTCTTTGATTCTTTGTATAACTTCATAAGAATTAGATAGGGTTAGAAATTTATCATGATTAGGAGATTGGATTTCATCGTGACTAGGAGTTTGAAGAATCCTATTCCAATTAGGAAGTTAGGCTAAAGACAGGGTTTTGGTTTCCCTATATATATCCTTCTATTGTTGGGGGAAAAAATCAAGCAGAGGAGAGATAGCCAATATTCTTGTAATATAGGGTTAGCAGAGGGTGTAGCCTAATTCAAGAATATTGTGCAAAAGGAGAGGGTTTCGTGGTCTTTATCCGTGCAAAAGATTACAACATTGGGAGATGGTTTCGCAGTCTTTATCCGTTCAAAAGATTGTAATTTGGAGGTGATAGTGGATTGATTTTTAATCCCATGGTTTTTTCCTGTTACGGGTTTTCCACGTTAAATCTCGTATGATTCTATTTGCTACGTTTGGTGATATTTTGAGATTTCTGTGAGATCTAAAAATCCTAAAAGTAAGTGCCAACAAAACTGTTTAAAAAATCTATGCGATTATACATTCATGGTACAAAAGGGTGTATTTCAGGCTTCTATGATGATTTTAACCAACAACAAATTTTTTTTTTTTGGTACATAACCAACAACAAATTGATTGATTATGATTTATCTTATAAGTGACTAGCATCATATGAGACACTCATTACTACAACTCGTTTTTTTAACCCTTTCATTAAATTCCAAAGTCTTACATGAGAAATGATTAGAAAACTTCTACTCTCGGTCTAATCTAGAGGCTATCTTGTGTGCCTTGAGATTCACACTCACACTAGAGCTAAGGGGCTGTTTGCTTTTTGTTTTTTAAGAGTGAAAAGGCCCGAAAGCCTGACACAGTGTCAGGCTTTCGGGCAAAAATGGCTTCTCAGGCTCCGTTTTTGCCCACTTCCCTGACACAGATGGGACACTGTGTCAGGGTTTCAGCCCTTTTTACACCAAACCAAACAGCCCCTAATTGGGAAGGGTACTTTTCTTACTAGGAAGTGTTCATTTTCCGATGAAGTAAATAAAAAATAAATAAAAAGTACCCTCTCCGTTGCATGTTTTAAAAGACCAAAGTATCAATAATTTAAAAGTACTGTATAGTATAGCAAGATGGTGGGCACAATAGACTCTACTCTTGGTAGATGACTGCTCAACTATTATGGGAGAATAATGATACAAAGATAATATAATTTGGGCTCCGTACATACGTAACAGACTATTAGGTAGGATTCTATGGTCCTAGGCTATGAGAGATAAAAATGAGGGTCTATCTCCAACGTTGTGACTAAGTGGTAGTTGTGGTATCTCTTTTGTAATTTTCAATTTGTTGTTCTATTTGTCCGCTAAAGCGACCCCTCAACCAAATCTCCATAATGCATCCACAAAAGTATGTGTAGATCGTTCCTTTCCTTTTCACGTGAGA